>VWZL01005191.1:666085-687123 GCA_013396915.1 Stercorarius parasiticus | reverse complement strand
CCCCCCCCCCCCCCAAAAAAAAACCCCAAAACCAACCCAACAAACGCCTCATTTTACAGGCAGTTTCACACATTTTCCTGCAGTTGAAGGGAAGAATTGAGTGAGAGGACTGGATGTTATAAATAGATATATGTGCACAGACAGGAAAGAAAAGCAGAAAGACAAACATTCTGCCTTTTAAGTCAGTTTATGTGGTACAATGGTAATATAAAACTCAGTCACCTGAAAATACAGTAACCAGTTTTAACTGTGAACTGATTTTCACCTTTCAGAAACAAACACAAATGATGTCCTCCTTTGATGAAATTTTTAATGTTGAATATAATTGGCTATTTTAACAATTCTTTCTGGTATGTAAAGACACATCGCTTCAAAACTCCATTTAAAGGTGAATAAGTACAATGCAGATTTGGAACTACAGATAATGCCCACTTGTGCAGGAAAAACTATGTGACCAAAGCTCATTGCTACGTATTAACAAATAAGCAGGACAATTTCATTTTGATGCCATTTTTACAGAAGGCAACTAGAGTTGCCTGTGCTCCTAGGGACCATGTGCCAAGTAACCAGTGTAGTAACCTATGTAAATACTAAAAAAAGAAAATTAAAAAATAATCGCATCATCACTAGTTTCCCTGGAGTAGTACTAGTGCTACTTTGTTTTCCAAATTTGCCTTTTAAGCTGTGCGTATCACTTCTTTCTGTCAACCAGCAGAAACAAACACCCACAGCCAGAAAGTTTTGCTAAACGTTTAACAGCTTTTGAAACCCGGCAGCCGCCTTCAGCCGGGCCCCTCTTCAGGCGCGAATAAAAGCATTTTGCCAGTCAAAGGTTTGGAGGGTGGCTAACACCCGGCTGGCATTCGCAGCCCTGGGAGGGCCGGGCGTCAGCGATCGGTACTGGCCCCGCGGCCGCCGTCGCCATGGCAACCTGGGTTGCCCAGACGACGCGGGGGCATCTCACGGCCGATGCTCCCCAACACAACGGCTGCGGCTTCACATCTCTCGCCCCGCCTTTATTTCCCACGTTGATTCATAAAAAACTCGTTTTCTTCATCCTTTTTTTTTTTTTTCCTTCCCCCTCCCAGCCCACAGTACATCCCAGGTCAATTTTAATAACCAGGAACAGACAAAAAACCTTTCTTACTCCTTCCCTTACACTGCCACAAAAACACTGGGAATACAGCCAGACAAGCAAACGCAAGAAGTCCATCCAAATATGCTAATTTTTTTCACAGGTGGTTTACATTCCTTTCACAACAACTGATGGGGAGAAGAAAAGATTTATTCCTAAATAACGGAGCTGCTATAGCAATAGAGTAAAGGCAGCTATAGGGGTGGGCAACAGTCTGCATGGTGAGCCAAGATAAGAGGAGACTGTAATTTAATTATCCCAAAGCACATGGAGTTGTTAATTTGAGCTGAATTTGAATCAACTGAAAATATTGCACCAGAAAAAAAACCATGTAAATAAAGTGTTTCAGAAGCACTCTTCAAAACTTTTAACCTAAACAAAACAGAGAACTTCACGCTGCTTTTTCCTGTTGGGCCACACATTTAAGTCAGGAAGCTGCTGCGAATTTTTAAACCTTTTAAAACATTTCAGACTTACTACCGTTTTGATAATGCTTATGAATTTATCAAATGTAAATCCCACTCTGAATAATGGCTATAAATGGTCCTTCAGCTGATTCATGTTGATGCAGCTGGGCCAATGAACTGGCTCGTAATTAAATACTCCCCACAAGAAATTAGTACACTTGAAGTCTCTACGAGTCAGTTTGGGTATGATATTAGCTGCCACATTTTTTGACAGCTTCCTACATGCAGGGAAAGAGTAAAAATGAAGATGCTTTACTAATTTCCTTCTGCAAAATAAGTACTTTCTTTTCTCTCTCTTTTTTAAGATGTAGTGAGTGGCTATTACCAGAGTAGATTAAAGAAAGTGACTATCAAAAGATAAAATGCAACCTCATTTCTAGCACTGCTGTTACTGTGAAATAATTTATTTCCCTATTTCCTTTCATATTCAAAAGTAGCAAAGGAATAGGCACAAACCAATCAATTCCTGAAAACAAACAAGCAAAAAACTATAAACGCTTTTTCTTTAAACTAATAGCCCCCCTGCCCCAAGTTCTACTTATAAGATATTTACTTCTATTGCATTAGAAATCAAACTCTTAGGTAAACTCAGATTTTGATACAGAAATATGCATATTTTTATCATAAATGCCGGTGATGGCACTTTGATAATTTATATATTACCTTATTGCTGCTTTGGAAGATAGTCTTATTAGCTTGCTTTAAACTTTAACTTAGTTTGAAAAATAATATTGGTTAGACCACTATATTTCTTGTTTCCTTAAACTGCTGAAAATGTGCATCAACAGGAAAGAAACAAGTAATATTAACTGGAAAACTAACTTCGAAATAAACAGTATCCCAGGAAAATCACTGCTTCTGTTTGATTCTTGCAGTGATCCAGTGAGTTTCAAGGTTCACTCAATTTTTGGTTAATAATTAATGGAATTTTATTTGCAAAAATGTAAAATGAAAACTAGTACAGATACTTCCCATGAATACAAATTACAACAGAACATCTCTCGTGCATTGATCAGTAATGAGGTATTATATGCACTCCAATCATAAATCCCAGTGGAAAGTTTAACTGATAGAAGTTCTGTTGTTCGGTTGACTTAATAAGCCTGGACTGATTTACTGAGTAAACCGAAAGATATTTCAACTTTCTTTGTGTGAATTTGTTCACTTCCACACACCACTTCGACACAAGAACTAATATTAAATCCAATGCGGCACTACTCAGCTTATATACCTCAAAGGTAAGAAACTCCTCAAAAGCAACGGGTAAAACATTTGTTAAAGTGTATGCTACTTTCATTAAAAGGAGGAAGGATTTCAACATGTACTGAAAATGGCATAGGTTCAAAGCTCAACTTTAATTTCTTTGATACACCAAACAAGAATATGTTAAAAGGACCTGTTAGAGAAGGTCCAGAGGAGGGCCATGAAGATGATCAAAGGGCTGGAACACCTCTCCTATGAGTACAGGCTGAGAGAGTTGGGATTGTTCAGCCTGGAGAAGAGAAGGCTATGGGGAGACATTATAGCGGCCTTCCAGTACCTAAAGGGGCCTACAGGAAAGATGGAGAGGGACTTTTTATCAGGGAATGTAGCGATAGGACAAGGGGTAATGGTTTTAAACTGAAAGAGGGGAAAATTAGACTAGATACCAGGAAGAAATTCTTTACTGTGAGGGTGGTGAGACACTGGAAAAGGCTGCCCAGAGAAGTTGTGGCTGCCCCATCCCTGGAAGCGTTCAAGGCCAGGTTGGATGGGACTTTGAGCAGCCTGGTCTAGTGGGAGGTGTCCCTGCCCATGGCAGGGGGGTTGAAACTAGATGATCTTTAAGATTCCTTCCAACTCTAACCATTTTATGATTCTATGACCTGAAATACTAACTATGATACTTTCAACACTATGTGGTGTGAGGACCACCAAACTCTTTTTGTACTGAAGAGATGCAACAGAAGTTGATATTACAGAGAAGGACCGTGCTTCAACAGAATGAAACAATTCAAGGGCAATATATTATTTTAGTTTTTCTAGTTCTTGCCAGTATACTTCATGCAAATGTAACAAGTACACCATTAGCTCCAAAATCTGAGAGTCTTGTTTAGGGCAGCAATGCTGCAGTATTTTCTGAATATAAAGCGGACTTCTCCACTAGCACGCTCATCATATTCCAAGAAAACTAACAGATTACAAAAATTTTACTGCACTCAATTTGGTTTTTAAAGGTGGACAATTTGATGTAAAGAGAATTCCACATTAATAACTAAAAACCCATAATATTAAGGTTGAAATCTGCAACTGAAGCCAAGAGCATAAGGCAGTGGAGTGTGCCCTTTACTAATATACACATTGGCAGCTTAAAAAGAGCTTTCCTATTTCTCATATTTTCCTATTGTTCTCCCCAACTTGTTCAGTTTAGCTTTGACAAAACTAGACCTTGGAAGATTAATTTTAGTCAAACTTTACTTCCATATAAAATGCAGTTAGCATTCTTGTTAAAAAGTGTTCTTGACCAAATAAGTTTTCTTATCACTTGCAGAAATGTATTACTTATTGCAAACATTTAAGTAACTTTCACTATGTCAATGCAGGCTAAGGGAATAAAGATTTGCAAACTAAAAATATGAAGTAATTCCTATGTTTTGTTTTGGTTTTTTTTTTTTTAAATGGGCTAAATTAAAAGCAGAGAAGTGCTAAGTATAGAAGAAAATACCCTGCAACTACTCACTATACTAGCATTGTAGAAGCACAGATGAAGAAAACCTTGTTGGATTGTATGGTGCAATATTAGAACTAGCAGTTCTTAAAGGGCATCTTATAGCAGTTTCTGAGCAAATCCAGATTCTGAGTGACACACGGTTTTGGATGGGAGATCTGAGTGTATGATGTTTGAACTCAACCCCACCACCTTTCCCTCAGATCCTTGAAAGGATGTAAACAGTATAGCTATTCCATTTAAAACTATTTTAGAAAGTTTGGACTTTAAGTACATTAAGTTATTGCTGACCTGCCTCTCATTTAGCTTTCTCTTAAGCACAGTAAAACATAATTTTTAATGCATCCTTTTGTACTTTCAGTTATTAGAAAAATAACACTCAAAATATTTTGTGTTCTATAGCTTTCCTGGAAAAGATTAGCTGGAGATGCCTTTGCAGGCTTTCTGGTTGCTACGTTCCTTCAACATGCACAATTTCACCAAAGCTTTATGACTAATGTGAGTGTAGAAGATTTCTATAATAAGTAATATTCTCATTTAGGCCACAGTGCATTTTATAGTTTATTGGTACAGGTCAAAAATGCCCCTTTTATTAGGCTAAATCTGCAGTTACAGACTGAAGTAGGAGTAAAATGTTTTATATACTACAGTTAAGTGGTACTGTTGAATGTTCTAATGTAGTACAGCACTGATAGATGAGTAAGAAAGATGGGCTTAGAATAAGGAAGTGACAAGATGTGGCTGGGAACAAGAAAAACTATCATTAGGTATCACTCATACGGCTTCAGAAATAACTAGAAAGGAAAAAAAAAAGACCCATGAAGGAAGATAAGACCCCAGACTAAGAAATTAGGATACAGCTAGTATTATCCTCGATTCAAGACACAGTCATTAACAGTTTATTTTTTTAAAACTTTTAATAATGAAGACAAATCTTTTTTTAATTGATTGTCATTGGAAAGTGGAAAAGGAAAAAAAAATAATTCCACTTCAGCATCCTTTTTTTCTGTCCCATAGGAAGCAACTATTCCAAATAATAAGATTCGTATATTTTTGACCCACTGAAACAAACCCAACATTTTATAATAGGAGATCTCACTACATAACAAGCTTTCAATAAAATGATCTCGGAGCAACTGCTGTTAGGTGGATAAACAGAGGCTGGGTAAACTCAGCAGAGAGTAATTGGCTGTGTCCTGTTTCCAGTCTGTGGCTGGCAACAGACCTAAAGCACCAGAGTAAGCTTAGAGACTGATTAGTCAGGAAGCTATTGCTAAAGGCAGCAAGAGTAGGAGCTATCCCAAGAGCTCTCTCACAGCAGTTTTCTCTGCCCTGTGAGACACAACTGGAAATCCCTTAATGCACTCTGCCCTTCATTTATTTTTGCTACTGGACATTTGAGAGCGTTTAAGAACATTACTTTTTTGAGTAGTTGCCTGATGATGGATCACACAGAATTAAAATGATTTTATATTTCTTAGGGAAAGGGGAAGACTACCATCTACAGTACAATTATAAAACTAGGGATTATCTGATAGCAAAGTACTTTTTATTCTGTGCTGAATAGCCAGAACAGAGTTTGCAACTACTCAGACATCAATCCTGATTTACCCTTTATGCTGAAATTATGAACTTATCTTGCATACCAGGAAGGCTCCATAATTTAAAGCCATGTCCTGATTCATTTACTTTTAACCCAGCTAGTCTAATGAAACATTAGTACACTTAAAAATATTATCATTGCAGCTAGAAGTATAATATAAATTACACAAACACATTCTATAGTAAAGGGAAAGAGCTCAGTATCAAAGTACTAGAATTTGGAAGCATGACAAAGTTGGCTAAGCAAATCTGATGCAAATGTTTATATATATGAACTGTAAGAGAATTACTTCCCTTCCAATCCCCAAAAGCTAATGATGGTGAAGTGGAAGATCAGACATCATAAAGTTTACTTCATCATGGAGAAAAAGGATCAATGAAAATATTTATATTTTAGAACACTGGTATATAAAGTATTATATAAAGTCTCCCTTCTCTGGTAATGACAGCAATAAAAGGCACCCACTGAAATAAGAATAGATCCTCAGATAAATTTCTCAAGAGACAGTTCTTTTGGGAACAGAAATCAATTTTGGCAAGTAATTGAAGTATTTGAGGAGGAATCTCTACTTTTGAAACTAAGGAAACATTAAAAAAATAAAAATCACCAAATGTAATTATGACTACAGTAAAAAAACAAACAAACTCACAACCTTATACAAAGCTATAAAAGCAATAGAGCCTTTATGTATTAATAGAGTATGCATTCTGATCCCTATGTAGCTTATCAGTCTCCACCTTGAAGACTTATTTCTCTGGCTAACACACCTGTAGTACCTCAAACCACTGCCTCTCAGTTAAGGTACACAATTCTGATACTGATTTCTTCTGCTGTTAACAAATTCAGTTACCAAACTAAAAGACCAGTAAAATTTAGGTGCCAAAGTCAACCTGGGTAATGAAAAGTCTCACTCAGCTGTGTTTAAGCCAGGTTCATCCATATTTCATTATTCCCTCAGGGAGAGGATTTAAACCATGTTTTCCATATTCCTGGAAAGTTCCCTGCTGTTCATTAGCTCCTCTGCTCACAGATTTTCACTATAAATACCAAATGTTACTGAGTGTAGTGACGCAAACACTCATATTGAATGGGGAAGCCTGATGATGATTCCTGCCACAAAAATCCAGTGACTGAAGCAAAATGCAAACCATGACCTGGAAGCTCTAACCATGAAAATATCAACCTGTCAACTTGTGTTACTTTAGGCAGGCATTTGCCAACAAATAGTTTACCTGTAGTTCTATTAACCTCTTTTATCCAAGAAGTTCATACCAAAACAGTGTTGATTTCATTCCACTCCATGCAACAAATACCTATATTATTAATACAATCTTTTCCATTTCCCACTACTACAATTTTTTTTTTGTGAAATAGAAATTTCTCTCATATTTTAAATAAAACAAACTGTAAATAAATTGAGCAAAGTGGGA
This sequence comes from Stercorarius parasiticus, assembly GCA_013396915.1. NCBI lineage: Eukaryota > Metazoa > Chordata > Aves > Charadriiformes > Stercorariidae > Stercorarius > Stercorarius parasiticus. The sequence continues at coordinate 679,781 of VWZL01005191.1, read as the reverse complement.
TGCATATCCTGTTTTCAGATTATTTAAAACCATTTCCCTCTTTTTGTTTACGAAAACCCATTAGCAGAAAATGTTGTCTTTCTAGCCAGTATAGGTTTCCAAATGGCAGGCAAGAACTCCAGTGACAAAGTGATTCTAGATGTAAATATACATAACCTATTAAATTAGTTAATTCAGATTTTAGAAATGGAAAATAAACCTATGAAAAGATTGTTCATTATGACAGTGCACCCTACTTTTCTATGGTTCAAGGCTTGTTATAATTCTTGGACATAGATCCTGAAACTGCACAGCTCCATTAGGTGCTGTACACAGATACCCAAATTTGTTTCGAAACCCCAAAACTGGGTTGTGATACCCAAATTTGTTCCTGGCCTAAAAGCCATCCTACTTCAAGTAGACAAAGTAGCCTGTCCAGAGCTAATTCAAGTATCTGTATGTGCACAGTATTGTAACGTACCATGTTTTTCATCTCTTTTCAAATCTCTTTTCAAATACAAAGAAACAGGCTTAAAGCCTAAGAAAGCAGATAAAAAGAAAAAACTCTGGAATAATTATTTGCCCATGCTGAAAATCTGCTGAGATTTCGTTCCATTTCCCTGTTTATGACACTAAGTATTCTTGATGTTATCTTTTCAATTTCTTATTTTATCATTTTGCTATGCTACAAGGAGAGAGAAAATCAAGGACTGTAAGTTTGAATACAATGTAGAATAAATTCACTCTTAGTTTTCTGTACCTCAGTTTTTTAGATTTTTTAAACCTAAGGCAAATATGGTCAGACTTTTTGGGCTAGATAACAGTTTTTTTCTTTGATTCCTCTATATGGAGTTAGATAAATATCATAAGACAATAGTACATGAGAAAACTCTTTCCCCCAATAAAATAAAAACCTCACCATTACAAAGTCTTCTTTTTAAGATATCATGACAAAATATTGTAACAGAACGACCATGCTACTAACAAGACATTGTTACAGTCTTTCAAAGAAAGAAAGAGTATGTATTAGCAATCCTGGTTTTTGCAAATCTGCTAGGAAATCGCACGGACTTTAAGTAACTCTTCTTTTTCGTTAAAATAATCTTGCTTTAAAAAGGTTTTTAAAAAAACATTACCATGCCAAGAACAAGGGTCAAACTACTTTACAGTGTATACTGAAAGGGAATAGATTCTTGATCGGCCAGCATCTTCCAAAATCCAAATATTCTTTCCTTCAACTATAGCTTCTCAGCTTGGATTTGTAAGCTACATCAACATAAGAGCAGTTACAGTCCCAACTACTTCACACTAGTCCGGATCATTCAAAATATGTCTGGCTACCATCTTTCCTTCTGCCATTCATGTGATAGCTGCATTTGCTCCCTGTATTTCCTTCCTTTACCACTCATGATCTCTAAGTTTGAGCCACGAAGAAAAAGTATCTTGAGGCTTCCGATTATTTTGCTGTGTGATTGATGTAGATTTTGCCTTAGGCACGTATGATGGAAATACACAAGACTCATCTATTTTTGGACTGAAACAAAGGTGATACTGCATTTATCAAGCAACTTACAGACACAACCACCAGTTCTGGTTCAACTTAAACGCCAATTTCCCTTTAACGTATTCCAAAACTTGAAAGTAAAGCTTCCAACTGTTTCTACCCCAACAAAGGGAAGAAGCTGCAAGATACCCTTGTTTTCCCTGCATCTATTTTATGTCCTTTATTTGTATCAGTGCATTGGCTTATAATGAAAAAAATCAGGCAGAAACATAACTCCAGTATTTACTTTACACTGTACATTTTTGTTCTCTTGCAACAGCCACTTAGGAAAAAAAAATGAAACTAAATTCTCCCAAAGGAGGAAAAAAAAACCCAGAACATTAAGGGAACACATTCACTTACACAGCAAAGAAAGACGAATTAACAAGTGTGCTTAAAGAATTTTATGCGCAATGTTTTGTGCTTTCTCTAGATATATTGAATCACTGACTAAACAATGCTGCATTGGCCAGACATCACTTGAGTCACAAAACAGACTCAGGTAAGGGCTGATACACTGTATTCTTCCGTCTCAGGTTTTGTCCCCAGTGGAGTCTTCTAACCAAAGAAAACTCATTTCTAATGCCTAGCTGAGGAGGTTTCCCTACTCAATATTTCACTTTATTTTTAAAGAATTATACCCCTTTTAAGAAGATATATATGCATATAACAATATAAAGACAATTATGGCTGTTGTTCAGTCAATAGATACATCAATTATTCTATTTGGAACAGAGTTCTTAAAGCCTTTGAAGAAAGAGGCAGGAGTTTAGATACTGCTTGTTCTGAAGGTTCAGAAAACAGAAGCGGAAGAGCCTGGCAAATTTATACTTAAAATCTTGTTTAACAAATATGGAAGAGACTTGAAAAGTACTCTGAGAAGTGACAGAACCCCTTCGCTGTACAGATCAACTCAGTAATTGTCTTCGAATGGGAAGTTCTGTGTGACTAAACAATAGAAAAGACAAATACAGGTAAATTGTTGGTAATTTACAGCTCCCTTCACAGTTTTAAGATTGTCCACTGATGCATATTCAGAATACTGCTTTGAATGTATAACTTGCCTGCTGCAGCTTTTGGAAATCTGGTTACCTAGCTAGACAATTATGAAGCTGACATTTAATGTATGTGCAATTATGGAATATACAGTGTCACCGCTTTCAAATGTCACCTCTTTGCCACAGTTCTTATCTTGCAGAAAATGTCCTTGCCTCCCTTGAGAGAAGCGGTCTTATTCAACTAGCACCAATGAACACCGGCGAGATATTTACAAAAGCAATTAGCTCTTTTGAGTGCCTAATTTGACATCTTCAAAGGGCCCCACTTTAGTAATGGAGTTGTCAAATCTCTAGGGAATAAGCTCCATTATAAGGCCCACCTTGTCTCAAGGTGGCACCTAAAGTTTTTACTCTTAGAAAGGTTTGGTTCTTTTTCTTGTCCGTATTATGTTCACATATATTTCTTTATGGTAAGACACAGAATGGCGGATATGGGCTAAAGTTGACAGTGTGTGTTTGGCTTACACTAAGGGCAAGTTAAAGTTTATTTTTTGCTATCTATACCAATATTTCACAGTTCTAATATGCATTTACTACTAATTTGAAGTACCCCTTTCCATGCTTAACAGAGCTTGCATCCATTTTGCAGCATCTGGCATTTAAAAATAATTAATGAAACAATCAAGTGTTTTATACCTCTCTTTATGTCAGTCTTTATTATAAAGGTCGATTTTATTAACTTTGTTGGAAAGGCTCTGAAAAAAAAAATAATCAAAATTTCTCATTTTTCATCAGAAACTCTTCTCACTGGCTATCATCCCTTCTGACTTGAATACTCTCTCCACTCAACATTAGATTATGAGAGAGGGAGATAGCTAGAAAAAGATCCTAAAATACTTTGTATCAAAATTAATCTTATTCCTAGGTATATTGGAATGTAAATTCTTCAGGGCCGCCTCTGTGAGAGACTGTATGTGTATACAACTATGGCAATGCAGTTCTCAACAAAAAAAAAAAAAAAAAGAGTAAATTCGCTTTTCTTTTCTGGATTTTTTTTTTTTAATACATGCAAAATTGACTCTTGTGGTCACCGTTCCGTTCAACTCTGCTGTCTGCTCTAGTAAAAAACTCTTTATTATAAACAGTGCAGATGGTTTCAGGGGAATTATTTCTGTTAGAATAAGCAGCAATTTTACTTGACCTATGCAGTCAATATTGAAGTGAAGCTTTGGTCTTAAAAGTGTGGTCTTAAAATGTGAACAGCAGAACTATGTGTTGGCTTTTTTAATAGAAATCCTATTAAATGTTTTCATTTCATAACAGCGCCTACAGATATTCCAAGTCTTCTGCCAAGGAACCTTATCTATTGCATAGAAGTTCACAAAGCCTTACAAAAATTTTCCCCACCAGAGGTACAAGCACTGTTGTTTTTAGATCACATACAGAAAGAAGAATAGGCAAACACGCATAGTGCCTTCAAAACAGTATCTACCATGAAGAACTGGTAGTGCTCAAGAATGCATCTTTGCTACTAACACCTACTGGGTAAAAAGTTATCTTCACAGTTTCTTCAGTGTTAGGCATTTCCTAGTGTTCACTACATACTGTTGTGGAAAAGACAGCGACATACACAGACTTAAGAAAAAAAAAAAGGTAAAATTTGGTTGAAATGTCAATCATAGTTTGCTGTCATATACAGCAATGATAAAATAAAATAGTGACCTCTAAGTGGTTGCACTGTCGGTTTCAAGAATTAAGATGAGCCTGAGCTCATTGTCAGCTATGATTGTCAAAAATAAGGTAGCAGACACTAATATGAACCTAAGATGACAGTTCTATTATGAATAAGAGATGAAAAAAACCCAAGGAATATGAGAAGAGGGTTTTCTTCTGCTTAATTGGGACCAGAATGACATTGCTTGACATGGATTTTATTTAACAGAGGTGTTTAAAATGCTTCAGGCTAAACGTGACATGAAGATTATTCTATTGTTTATAGATTTACTGGACAAACAGCTATAGTAATTAAGACTACCTCTTACCATGGAAGCGTGATTTGAATATAGAAACAAGACCTTATTGTTACCTTTGGAGGTATAGTCCACAACACAATTACTGATTGTAATGGAAAGATTTCTTTCAATCTTTGCAGTCACAAAAAGCAATCTGTATTTTTTTTACCTGCATTTTATTATAGCTTTTCTTTACTCACAGCATTTTGAATACAATCTACTTGTAAAAAAAAAAAAATATACCTCTGCTGCATTTGAGGTATATACACTTGCAATCAAAGCTGCATCTCAAATTTGTACTCATGCATTTCAGATAACATTACCTTGGCTAATGTTACTGCAAATAAATGCGTAGCCATAGCAGCAGGGAACTTGGTGCAGGCTGCAAAGCCTGACCAAAAACTTAGTGAATAATGCAGGTTTCTGTGCTGCAGTGGGCTCTGTGCTGCCTTTGATATGCTGCTATGTGTATTTGAACTCAACTAGCTTGAAATAAATGTGCGAGCTGCAAATATGCCTTGACTGTTGTTGTAAATAACTGATAAACTCAGATCAGCCACGCCTACTAGCTGCTTGAAATGATCTTCTAATGTGCAAAATCTTGATCATTGAAAATTAAGTGCTTTTTTTCTGCTCCATAAATAAAAAAAAAAAGCTCCCCTGAATCAAAACCTTACCGAAATACAACATTAAAACTGTACTAATACTCCATTTGTGTCATACAGTGCTCTGTATGACAGCAAAAACATATACCACAATATTTACTGCAGTTTATGGCTCTCTGCAGTCAAAGCAAGCTGTAACATTAACAAATAGTTCTGAACATATATGTAATTCAGTCGTTAATTTAAAAATACAAAGCACCATGAATGGAAAGAAAGGAAATAAATATACCAATCATATCTATGTCAACAAAAATTGAGTGAAAATGATTTGTATTCTTAAGGTATTAGAACATTTCCAAGATCTAGAAATTCCAAATGCATATTATTTCTATCAGTTATGCAGCAGGGCTTCTCCTCAGCGAGAAATTATCTGACTTGATGGGCCTTGTCACAAGCAGAAAAAATACGATTGGCAATTCTGATCACAGAAATAGAGTAAATTCAAACTTGACAAAAACCACATATCATGTTAGAAGAAGGCAATCTATTCAATAAGAGAAGAGTGCAATAGGACCGAAAATAAAATAACACACCCAAGAGACTACCCTGGGATGCAGCATGAGAACCAGTACTCCTTTTTTATCGGCTGAACACTACCAGAGCTATCTGGGGAGCTCAACAGATCGTGAAGAGAAAAACAGGTAGCATTCCACTAAATTTACTGTTCTTCCTTTTCTTTCTTAAGCAGCCCATTTAGTTAAAAGAAACAATTTCAGTTCTCAGTTCTAGAGCTAAGCAGTGTTGGCTTGCTCCTCTGTATCAAGTGATAGTTTGGTACCTTGAGCAGCATCGTACTGAGGATGACAATGGCAAAGGTTAGAGACATTTCCTTCCTGCTTTTATTTATATTACAGCTATGGAGAAAGTGTGCTTTCTATCTGTATTTCTCTCCCGTGCCATCCTCTGTGAGACACAGAGCCACTACTCCTTAGTTCCCATCTATGCTTGGGTCTGATTTGTATTCCACTTTTTGAGAGAAATCTCTTTAATCATAAAGACTAAAACAGTTTTTATTTGTTTGCTTGTTTTTGTTTTGCTTGGAAACAGAAGAGATTAGCTAGAACTTGATGGCGTCGGCCCAACAGGGATTGCTACGGCCTGAAAGATTCAGAGGACAGACGCTTCAAGTCATGGCTTGTAATTCTTCTTGACTGCATGATGAGTCAAAGTTCATCCTAGGTATGAATCTGCAGCGGGTATTAATAAAGTATATCTACTCTAAGTGAGTCGGTTAGTCTCATCAGAAGCAGCAGTAACCAAACCAGTTAACATAAACAGCCAAAACCAGTACAAAAGCAAACAACTGAAGTGCCTGAATTGCTGCTTGAGGACTTTATCGTTCTCCATGTATTTTAAGCTTCGAGTAAGCCAGTGGTTTTTTTGCCATGATACAAAATTTAGCATCCATTTGAAATTTTAGGTTTGGGAAAAAGAACAAATCAATGAAAGACCAAGTCAATACTTCCGTCATATCCCAATTTTTCTGAAGTGGGCTGAAATCACAGACTTCTTGCTTATACAGTGTGTATGTAATAAACCATTATATACAGTATTCACCATTTACTATACACATGTACATAGAAAGAACAGGTTATTGCATGCATCCATATTAGATATTAAGTGCAAGAAAAAAATATATAGGGGATAATACTGAAAAAACCCCAAACCTGTCATTATACATTGCTGAACTCAGAAACAGAAAATTAAAGAAATTTTATCATCATAATTCTAGGTTTGACTGGCGACGTCATTAAGATCAATGAGATTATTTTTGATACTCAGGGTCTATCATTCCTTGTAGATAGTATGCAACTTAATTTCTTATTTCCTAATAACAAAATAAATTATTAAAAGCAAATTCACAACTTACCTACACAGACTTAGAATAGCAAAAAAAAAAAGTTCACCTCAAAGATGAACTCGGAGCAACCAATGACTATATATTTCTATCAAAAAGACAAAAAAGGCTTTGATAAGCGAACTCACCTTAACCTACACCAAGTTTAGTGCTGTTTGGATCAAGATAGAAAAATGTAATATGTAGATATTGTGACAAGTGTCAACAAATCAAAAACATAGTAATGAATTCCTTAAAAGCAAGCTCAGAGTTGTATTATCTTGTTCCTGAGCTAACAAGACAGGTGCAAGAAAAGGTGAATTCATTTTAAAATGTCTTAGAATCAGATTGTCTCAAAATGTTCTATGGAAAAACTGACTTTGGTAAAAAGAACATAAAATCCAAGAGTTTACTTCTACTCTTCTCTCCAAATCAAATGTCTGAACTTCAAATTTCAGTACCAAATCATATCCATCTGCTGTACAAATCAGTCCCCAGGTTAGACCAAGATTTTGCAGAATTAAAATCTTGGGTGTTGGTGGTTTTTTCTTGTTTGTTTTTGATGTTTTGTTTTTAACCTGAAACATAAAACATGTCTGTAACATTTGTCCAAATGCAGTCCAAGTGCAGTTAGTTTGAAAATGGGAAACTACACTGTCTGTCCACAAACAGATAGATAGACAGATAGAAAGATAGAATGGGTTGAAAAGAAGCAATATTCAACATAATTGTTCTTAGAAGCAGAAACACTTATAGGATAAATTCATATGTGCTTTACAGTCATTATTCAAATATCAATATGTTATGTGCTAGACAAGCACCTGTCAAATATACTCGATTCTTCTTTCAGCCAATTCCTATAAGTGAATTAATTATCTTTAAACTGTCCTTCCAGCTTTATTTTCTTTAAATTTGTGTTTAATAATGCCAAATTCTGCACGTTCTTTTTTTTGCTATAGACACTTAAGAAAAAAAACACTTAAACATAAGGTATAATTAATAACGTCAGTTTGATGGCAGCTGCTTTACAAACTCTGCGGTGCATTTAAATACCAAAGGGTAATGCATTCTGCTTACAAAATAAAGAAAGGAGATTTTTTTTTTCCCTTAAGTTTCAATGAAAGTTTTTCTTTACTGGAGGCACTACATATATAAACTTTTTCCTGAGACCACTAGTTACAAGCCACTGAAAACAGTCACTCTGGACTTCTCAAGCTTAATTAAAACACACTTAATATAATAATATTCTATAGATTGCCTAACAAACAAAGCTAAAAAGCACCCATGCCCTCACTGTAACTTCTCACATATGAGCGAGGCCTACTGATTATGGCGAGATAGTTGAGGAGTTTATGAACAAACATATGAGTAAGACTCATGCTTAAAATTTGGAGAAATATTGTGCCATGAAATAACCGATTAATTCACTATTACTTTGCCGATACAACATCACTTTTGATTTATACTGGTAAATGATAGCTTAAACCATTCCAGCTGTAGTATCAAGAAAATCAAGATGAAGAAAAACAGAATGAATCCAACAAGTTCTCTGATTTGGTATCATGAACATGTAGTAACATTTAAAATGTTCCGCAACCTCTGCTTTCTATTATAGTTTCATAATCCATTAAAAAATCCCTGCATAATTGTTCTTAAGGATTATAAAAGTACAACATTTAAAACCATAGCCGAATTTTAAATGAATAAAAATCCCACAAAAGACAGAAGTGCTTTGCAAAGTAATCAATAAGTAGAGTTTCAGGATGTAATATTCAGGTGATTCTTAAAAAGCAGGTTTAATACAGTTTCAGTATTCCACTAATGTAGAAAACTGAAAAAATCACAGCAGTCTTTTGAAAGCACTGATCAACTATATAAGCTAAGAAGAGCATGCAATTCATGAATATGGTTCATTACCATGGTTACAAGCTTTCAGCACAGGCCGCTGTGTGGCTGGACTCAGATTTTGTGGTATGTCTGCAAAAGCAAGGAAACAATGGAAATAAAACACATCTTTGAAAGTTACTGGAGTATTTTAACATTACTAAGCAGAATTATTTAGAAGTTAGATATTTCTAAGAGTAAACTGACAGTTATATACCAGTGAAATAATTTGATTCTCTTATGGGGCAAGATCACTTTTACTTCCTCCATTCAACTATAAACCCTAAAAAGTTGAAGTACATGTGGCTGCATTGAAGAGTCTTTTCATAATAATCAGGCTATGCTAAGTTCAGTAAATTAATCTCCAACGTACTACTGACATCAGTAAAACAGCTTGAACATCCCTGAAAGCTGTCACTGCAAGAAAGAATTAAACCCGATAGCATTTATGTTCTAGAGCATTGGACCCACGATGCTTTTAACTTTGTCTGGAAAATAAAATGTAAAATAGAATATTCACCTTTAGGCCTTGGTGTCCTTTTCCTTCGGTCTCGAAAAGCTGCACCTGATTGCAAGGCCTCCAACAGGCTATCCATTACTCCAGTCTCCTCACCTTCTGTAAAGGAGAGAGAAGGAACCTTCTAGGTTACCATAGCAATATCAAAGCATAAATAATAACAACAATAAGCAACAATAATAAAAGTTATTAATGGTATTATGAAAACTATTTATTTCCGATTTAGACCAGGGTTTTAACATTCACAGTTTGTTCTCTTGCAATTAATGACAACAGATTTGGTCTTCTATACATTGAACTAGGCCAAATTTTATTCCATTCATTTCACATTCCTCTTTCTCTATACTGAGAGTCAAGCATAGTTTTAAGTGAAATGTCATTTCACTCATATTTTCATTTCAGTACCCTTTTGCAACTGCAAATAATCAGTTTCATGTCACCTTTCAAGAGCTGTCCTTAAATGATTTGCTATATTAGACAAGAGATCATTTCAGTTATTGTTATAAAAAGTTGAAATTGTTTCTTAGCAGGAAGCTGAGTGAACAATATTGGACTGGAGAGGATACAGAGTGATATCCATAGGTAGCTTTAATCAAAAGCCATTTTCCCTTCATATTTAATAACCTCTGGCCAATATTAAATAATTGATGCAGTTCATGAAAATTCTACTCATTGTATTGCACATGTATGTATAATATCCCCTGAAAGAATTATGAAAGTTACTATGAGATTATAATTAAATGCCCTATTTTTATTTCCTCAAATAAACACATCAGAAAATGTTAGATTTTTGAACCTTGTTAACCCCTTGTGCCTACGCCTGAGAGGACAAAGAACACAACTCCGGGGATTTATTATATGACAAAAAATCACCACAGAGGAATAAAGAATTACATCATAAAAATCTCATTATGTCTCACTGGGCAAAACTCCCTAGATCAACACACACCTTGGATACAGTCAGACACATCACGTGATTCTGCAGTTATTGCAAAAAGTGAATATTCTAATCAGGTTCTAATCTACCTGACGGGGAGAACGAGATGCCATGCTACTAATTTAAGGAATTCTGAAAGTGCTGGACTACAAGTAAGGAAGCAAGGTAACCTTCCAGACCGGAATATGGGGGGAAAATAATTATAGAAAATGTTGCTTTCCAACACTATTTCTATTGGTTTCCCGCCTTTAAAGAAACGTCATCTTTCAATAAGCTTTAAAGAATTCCAGCATCTTTCTAAGGCAAGTGGTTTCAAGGGCAACAAAAATAATTGAGACAAAAAAAGCTCAAAGCCGTCAAATCAGCGTGGGCAAAATCAGCGTGGGCTAAATCATGAATATGACGTTATAGAAACAACATTTTTACTTTCATTATTCTACCGCTAAGTCAAGAGTTGAATCCAATTTAGCTTCTGAGAACCCTAAGATTGCATATCATTTAAAAGCAGAAGAGGAAAGCATAACAAAAAGAGGTACAAGATTTTAGGAACCGAAATACGCAATTCATTATTAAAAAAAACAACGAATAATTTATTATCTCAAAATTAGAGCTTCCATGTTCACAAATTAAAGAAAAATGTCCTTCAAATATGACTTAAAGTCACATAGTGGTAATCTCCTCATAAAATAGCAAGAGTCTATATATTAAAAAATTCTATAGAAATACACCTATAAACATATGTAAAGCTCACAACAGATGTTCCCTAACATTAACTCAATTTCAAATTAGATTTTCATAAACATTTTTGTCATTTTCTCTATTCTTTATTATCTACAGAAGGACCAAAATATTTTACTTCAAAAACTGGTTTTGTGCTATTTTATTACAAATTGCACTTAGTTAGTACTTCTGTTCCTTTTACTTGCATTTTTACGCATTCCTTAGTTTCTGCTAATTCTACATGTACATTTGTGTTTAGAAAGTGATTTTGTTTTAATTTTTTGAATTTCTTAAAAATATCCTCTAAGGATAATCATCTTCCTTCCCCGTAGCATTTGATTTACTGCTCTCCCAAGATGCTGGTCCTTAAAACAACAAAAGTGTAATCTGAGAACGCCCTTAGAATCATAGAATTGTTTCGGTTGGAAAAGACTCTTAAGATCATCCAGTTAACTGTAAACCTTGCACTGCTAAGTCCACCATTAAACTATGTCCCTAAGCACTATGTCTACCCATCTTTTAAATAATTCCAGGGATGGTGACTCAACCACTTCCCTGGGCAGCCTGTTCCAATGCTTGATAACCCCTTCAGTATAAAAAACTTTCCTCATATCTAATCCAAATCTCCCCTGGCTTAACTTGAGGCCGTCTCCTCCCATCCTGTCACTGGTTACTTGGGAGAAGAGACTGACACCCACCTCGCTACGACCTCCTTTCAGGTAGTTGTAGAGGGCAATGAGGTCTCCCCTCAGCCTCCTCTTCTCCAGGCTAAACACCCCCAGATCCCTCAGCAGCTCCTTGTAAGACTTACTCTCCAGACCCCTCACCAGCTTCGTTGCCCTTCTCTGGACCCGCTCCAGCACGTCAACCTCTTTCCTGTAATGAGGGGCCCAAAACTGCACACACTACTCGAGGTGAGGCCTCACCAGTACCAAGTACAGGGGGACAATCACTTCCCTGCTCCTACTCACCACACTGTTCCTGATACACGCCAGGATACCCTTGGCCTTCTTGGCCACCTGGGCACACTGCTGCCTCATGTTAAGCTGGTTGTCCACCAGCACCCCCAGGTCCTTTTCTGCCAGGCAGCTCTCCAGCCACTCTTCCCCAAGCCTGTAGCGTTGCATGGGGTTTTTGTGACCCAAGTGCAGGACCCGGCACTTGGCCTTCTTGAACCTCATACCATTGGCTTCAGCCCATCAATTCAGCCTGTCCAGATCCCTCTTCAGAGCATTCCTACCCCCAGGAAGATCAACACTCCCACCTAACTTGGTATCATCTGCAAACTTACCAAGGGTGCACTCAATCCCCTCATCCAGATCATTGATAAAGATATTAAACAGAACTCGACCAAATACTGAGCCCTGGGGAACACCACTTGTGACCAGCCACCAACTGGGTTTAACTCCATTCACCACAGCTCTTTAGCCATCCAGCCAGATTTTCACCCAACGAAGTTTAACACTTAGTTCTCTTTTCTCTATACTCTTTATTACCAAAGTGGGTAACTTCGCAACCTTACACCAGAGAGGCATACACAAAAAGAAATAATGGAAAATTAGCAAATATTTTATAAGTTTTCATAACATTTAAGTGCATTTCTTTTCTGTAAAATAGATGGCAGATATAGAATAAACATGAAGATTGAAACACAGATTTTTTCTCTTGCTTTGCATTTGGTATAACATGTTTTATTATGCTGAAGTTTGCTTTCTTATGACTAATGGACTACCAAAGGTATTAATATGGCTTGGAACGTACCTTACAAAATTACTCAGATTATGTATTTAGTTTCCTGGGTTTTCGCGTTTTGTGGTGGTGGGTTTTTGTTTTGTTTTTTACTTTCCTTTCTCCATCTAATGTCATTAAATTCTCTAAAATACTAATGTCTGGAATGAAAACACTCAGTGAATAGTTTCAAACCAAACTGATGCTTGAAGAAATTTTGATGCCAAGCCATTAGTTACATTAAGGTACATCAATGTTATTATAAGCATTATAACATGAAAATGTTATAAGCATTTTGAGTAACAGTAATGCAAAAAAGATTGAATATCACAGTACCCAAAATGATACCATTAATGTTTATGGAAAAGAGTTCATAAGCTTTGTTTTAGGAAGTAGAAAGAACAGAAGAAAAATTTCAGTCCTATTTCAACATGTCATCTCTTTCATGGAATCACAGAATTTTCACAGAATCACGGAATTGTTCAGAGTTGGAAGGGACCTCTAGAGATCATCTAATCCAACTCCCCTGCTAAAGCAGGATTGCCTAGAGCACGTTACTCAGGACTGCATCCAGGCGGGTCTCGAAAGTCTCCAGACAAGGGGGCTCCACAACCTCCCTGGGAAGCCTGTTCCAGTGCTCTGCCACCTTCACTGTAAAGAAGTTTTTTCTCATATTTGATCGGAACTTCCAATGTTCCAGCTTCTGCCCGTTACCCCTCATCCTGTTGCTGGGAACCACTGAAAAGAGTCTGGCTCCATCCTCCTTAAACCCACCCTTTAGATACTTGTAAACATTAATAAGGTCTCCCCCCAGCCTTCTCTTCTCCAGGCTAAAGAGTCCCAGCTCTCTCAGCCTTTCCTCATAAGGGAGATGCT
>VWZL01005191.1:464296-665932 GCA_013396915.1 Stercorarius parasiticus | reverse complement strand
GGGTGTCAGCCACCCCACCCAGTTTGGTATCATCAGCGAACTTGCTGAGGATACACTCTGTCCCCTCGTCCAGGTCGTTGATGAATACGTTAAACAATATTGGTCCAAGTATTGACCCCTGGGGCACACCACTGGTTACAGGCCTCCAACTCGACCGTGCTCCATTAATCACAACCCTTTCCTTTTAATCACGTTAATCACAATCTTTCCTTTTAAGCCTATCCAAAACTATTATAGCTTTCATAGTTATTTCAAAAACTTAATAGTTTTCAGTAGAAAAATTCTTGGTGCATAATCTGCTATACTATAAAAAGACCCATCAAATAAAAAAAGATTTTAAATAATGGAATAGAAATACTGCAAAACCACAGCTTTTTGTAGCATAGCTGTAGCACATTTATGAGTACTATCTGTTTTTCATACTTATCTGAAATACACTGTAGTCACAAACTGGATTATAGATTAGTGCTTCCATTGATATGCAAAACAGTTAACAGAAGAATAAATAAGAGTATAGAAACTTGAATTAAAAATCTCCTCTAGCAGCTTTCCTGTGTGCATGGATGTATTGAAAAAAGTTAACCACTGCAAACAAAAACATTCATAGTTACAATCTATGTATGCAGAAACATGCTAGAAAGCCTGTTTTTCAAACATCTACACCTTCAGTTAGGATCCAAATTCTGTTTTTTGGTGTCTACGCCAACAGCTGACTGTGGTACCTTCTATGAAGCTACACACCTATTAGTACCTACCCTATCTATATATTGTCCAAGTTCCTATGATGGAAAGTTTAAGAAATGGAAGTGTACCATGCAGTATTTCAGAAATCTTTTAAATTGCCCTGGGAGAACTGCATACAACATTGCTACAGTGATAGTGTAACAGTCGCAAATATTGTTCGATATTAACGCCTCCTATAGGACCTTTAAAGCAGCTTTCACAAGCTGCTGCAGAGTGCCATCACCAGTCCCAACTGACTTCCTAATTAGTCAAGTGTATCAATCTTTTGACATCCTAGAAGTAGTAATTCCAGTTGGTTTGCAGATAGCTACATAGCCCACAATAATTCCTTGGAGAAATATACCTTTTTATGATCTAAATGATCTCTTTTCCTTCAATGGCAGAATAGGAGATTTAATTAGGTATGGTATTAAAAAGTATTTAAAACTCATACAACTCTCTTTTAAATACCATCTAAAGCAGAAGTAAACTTGCCAAAATAGCTGGTAAGTTTTGCCCTTGACATTTCAGTGCCAAGTCAGATATAAACTACCTAATTTCATTAATTACGTCTTTAAAAATGTTAAGAATATTAGAAACCCTTCTTCTTTCGTGCCCTGAGTATCATAAGCTTCACAGTACAACTTTAATATGTCTTATGATGATAGAAACTGATACTGCAGTTAGTAATGACTCCTGCATTTTATGTACGTATTAAAGAACACATGATATATACCATAATTACAAGAGCAGTAGTCCACTGACATGACAGAATCACAAATATCATTAGCAATATGGTATTAAGAGTGGTACAACAAGACTACTTCGGATGAAAAATGTTTTATTTTTACAGTTCCCCTGCATCAGTCCAATATAAACTAAAACACCACACTCAACATCAGGACTCCAGAAGTTCACTTTACCAGGAAAAAAAAAATAAAATATGTCTATTTCCTCTTTCAAGGAATCAAAGCTTCAGCTACTCTTTTCAAAAAAATATGGTTTTGGTTGGTTTTTTTTATGTTGTTTTGGTTTGGTTTTTATGAATGCAAGACTAAGGAGCTTCAGAAAAAGCAAACCAAGAATTCTTTAGCATGATTTCTGTTGATGTTGCCTAATCAGTCTGTACACTTAAGAGATTTATCTACAGGGACTTTGATTGTCATTTTCCACTGGCATCTATTTGTGGCACTGCCATTACATACAGCTTTTTGTTACATTGCAAGTAACAGAAAGGATTAGCTCCTAGAGCCAACCGCTGAATACTAAGCCTCATCTGAAATTAAAACTGCACACTTTGAACAAATGTAGAAATTAAAAACAGACCTTATATTTCAGAGCTGTAACAGAAAGAAAAGGGTGCAAAAACTCAAGGGCTACTTATCAAGTTATCTGAATTAGCGAAGACTTTAATTATCTTTATATCATCTTCGAAGTAACTCCATGGCAGCACTCAAGCTTTTATACAATTAAAAAAAAAAAAACCCTTGGAGTGCTGAAGCTGTTGGATTTGTTTTTCTTGTCTGAATAATTAAGTCCCAATCTCACAATTCAGTAATTACCAGAATGAACACTTCTTTTATTCTTGTTTGACTAGGACACAAATTGCTTTTTTCCCTTCAGCTCAGCATATAATTCAGGTCAGATATATCGTACCCAGTTTTTGATCATGTGAAATTTAATCCCTTCACAGCCTTCTTCCAGGTTTAGCTACATCATGTCTTGTGCCTTAATGTACAAAAATTTCTGGGGCAAGTGAATACCATGTTTAGGACAGTGACAGCAGAGATTTTTCCAGACTATTCACACAAGGCGAAGAAGAAGAAAAAAAAGATACATCTTTTAATTTTGTTAATGTTTTATCTTTACTTTCAAGATACATCTTTTAATTTAATAAATAAATTTAATAAATAAATAAAAAGTCCTGTATGTCTGTTTGTATAATGATTGATTGTGAACAGTACAGCCTCCAAAGATGTTTGGCTGACTAAACGTCTCCATCTGAGCAAAAATTGAAGGACTGTTCTCTGAACAACATCAAAAGAGGAAAGCTTTAGCAATAGTATAGTGTTGAATGACTTCTGCTCCAGCGAGCAGAACAGCAGAGCACGGAGAGGAAGATAATTTAAGCCATCAATGCAAGAGTGAGCTCCAACGTTTTGGAAGTGGTTCTGTCTTTTCAGTCTCCGAGTCTCAGGCAGTGAGATTATGTGAAGTATTCATAGTACTGACAAAGAACAACTTCTAGACCTCTCAGCCTGATATATGAACAGGTCAGGAGACTTTCTGAAGGCTTTTATATTGTAAACATAAAAATACAAAGCAATCCTAATGTCCAGAGAAGGGAAGGTTTCAAAATGTTTAACAATGTGACCGCCTAAGCTCAGACTCTTCACTCCAATGAAATTCAGATACAGTCTTACAAAGAAATTGTGAGTGGATGTTAAGGGTATCTTTGTCCAAAAAATGCCCAGCACATACAGACTTTAACTTGAAGTTGCTATAAGGCTTTGAACTTTTTCTGGTAAAAGCCATAGCGCCAATCAGATAATCTTCATTGGTGAGTGAAGGAATGCATGGCTATCAGTTTGAGTTTCAAGAACGGTGCACGAACTGGAGCTGTGACTCATAACAGAACACAGGGGTTCCTTTGACCCTCACCAAGTCTTGCAAGAACCTTATAGAATCACAGAATGGTTTGGGTTGGAAGGGACCTTGAAGATCCTCTTGTTCCAACCCCCCTGCCATGGGCAGGGATATCTCCCATGTAACATTGTTACATTACAGTGACAAAAAGAAAATTTCCAATGTACAGATGCAAAACAGAAATAGCTGCCAAGTGTGCCTCGGATGGACTGGCTGAAAGCACAGTTCCATTTAGATCTAAAAAGTGTTAAATCCAACTTTGGCCAGAAATATCACTATTCACTTGTCTTTCCTCAGCGGTGACTTCAGGCGAAAGACGCATACCAGCCGTTCCTGAAAGTGAAACACATGTATATACCTCACAGGAATCACATGAACAGTCTCATCCAGCCTCAGAAGAGTTACATTTCTTACTGATGCCCAACACCAAGTAGTAAACCTTTGCTAGCGCTTCAGAGCCCTAGGCAAGTGTACTAAAAAAAAGGTATGACTTCCCCTAATGACTGATGCACCCATATTCAATAAATCTTCTAGCTGAGGAGAGTGGGTTTCATGCCATCTTGTTTGCTCTTGCTGAAATTCTTCCATCACTGAGTTGTCATAAAGTTCTCTTATGGTACAGAAGTAGATAGATTTTGACTCTGAGCACATGTATGAAAGCGTGCCCCAAGTTCCCAAAGAGCCCAAACAAGCGAAATGCAAACCAAGCATCCATCCTTCATGAACTCTGAAAGACAGGTATCCCTTTCAAATCAGTTGTTGAAATTAAGGTTAGCAACTACACCAATTTAACTCCGTAAGATAACTCATACCATAAAAACCAAAAGGTAAACTGCGATTTTAAAGGTCTCTCGGTACTACAGAGATGAAAAATACTTCAGGTACCTCTTTCCGCATCTCAACTGGATCATAATTTCCCATTTAAGTAATGGGATTGACAGTGAAATCATCTTAGTATTGAACTTTGTAATAAAAATGTACAAGTTTCTGATGTTCATCATGAGTCTATAAATCCCATTCTTTCTGTGACAACAGAAAAAGCCACTGTAAACTCACTTTACGCAGGAATTATCCAGGATCATTTATATTGATTCCAGATCCAGTAAAGAGTTTGCCAGACCAAGCTTTTTTGAGAAAGATCCCCCAAAAGTTTTCTTGAGGTAAATTGGACTTACAGAAGAATAAACAGAATGCCAAGCCTTTGAAGTGGTGTACCCCAGAACTTGGTATTGGGGCCAATATTTGTAACATCTTCCTTTGTGACCTGGATGATGGGACAGAGTGCACCCTGAGCAATGGTTGTGCTGCCATTCAGACCGTGTCAAGTTGGAGAAATGGGCAGACAAGAATCTTAATGAAATTTAAGAAAAGACCTGCATGTGGTGAGGCATAACGCCATACATCAGCACAGGTGGGAGCCAACTGGCTGGAGAGCACTTTTATGGTGTTTTTTGGTTTTTTTTGGTTTTTTTTTTTTCTGTTGTTGTTTTTTTGGTTTTTTTTTAAAAAGAAAAAAAGGAATTCTGGTGGACAATATATTGACCATGAGACAGCATTGTGCCTTTATGGCAAAGACGACCAAATAAAAGCACTGCCAGCAGGTCAAGAGAGGTCATCCTTCCCCTCTACTCAGCACAGGTCTGCAGCGCTGGGTCCAGGTCTGGGCTCCCTGGTACAAGGGAGACACAAACAGACTCAAATCAGGATAATACCCAAGCAAACTCAGTCAAGGGCCATGAAGATGATGAGGGGACTGGACCATGTCTCTCACGAGGACATGCTGAGACCGCTGGGATCGTTCAGCCTAGAGAAGAGAAGGCTCAGGGATATCTTCTCAATGTATATAAATGGGGTGGGGTGTAAAGATGACTGAGACAGACTCATCTCAGAGGTGCCCAGAGATAGGCTAGGAGACAATGAGCACAAATTGAATTCCAGCAAATGGCATTCAAACATTAAGATTTTTTTTGTGTGTTTTGTTTTGTTTCTGAGAGTGATCAAACACTAGAATAGGTTGTCCATCTCCAATGGAAACTCTAAACATAACTACAATAAAAAAGAGGTTACCTTTCCACTAAGTGCACAGAAACAGTAACTAACAGTCTGAAAATGAAATGATTTATCTGTGTACACATTCACTTACCAGCTCAACAATACAGGACATTCTAGTAACGTATTACATATTGCATTACCTGATAATATTTTTAAAAAGCCAGTTTAAAGATACAATCTTCTTATAAACCTTTTTCTATTAACTAGGGATACTCTGCTTTTAGTGGAAAAATAAAACTGCTAAATTAAGCAGAATACTAAGTTTTAGTAATTTATATTTAATCACTCATAACTAAAACAGACGAACCTTACATACTGCTATCTAAAATTAAGATTTGATAGGACAGCTAATAGTGAGAATCGTCAGCTACATATGAAGAAGTCAGTCAACAAGTTTTCCTGTTAATGATTTTTCTGTTTTCTTTACACATCACAGCTCCAACTCCAATGACACTGACAAGAATGCAACCAATCTGCTTTTCAGACTAACAAAACTCTAGTTTTTCCATTAGTGTTGTTTCACAGAGGGGGAAAAAAAATAATCATCTATTACTGAGACATATTAATTACAATTTCAATTAGAAAGCAGTTAGAACCACTCTAGTAGCATTCTTAACTGAATATAGCTTCTTGTAAGAATATATGTAGCTGAATATAATATAGGCATGTGGGTGTGTATGAACATCTTGTCTCTTGGTTACCATGTACCTCTGAAGGAGTTCATTGAGCACAAGGAAAGGCATTACTATTTCCATTCAAATCTATAAACAACCAATAAATCAGAAAATATACACAATGATCACTCATACTGAAAGCTGTGCTACAGAGATTTGGGGCTGAAGGGAATTTAGAAGTTATATAATTTCTCACTCGTGGAGTGAGAGAGTTCCAACTGGATTACATGACTGAGCTTGGTCACGGGAACACTACCAGACAGCTTTAGGTGGGCAAGACCCTTTTTGTTTGGGTGGCTATAAATGCAGAAGAATACCCAGGAGGATCAGATCAATGGTCCACCTACCCCTGCATCCTCCGTGCATTTGTAGCCAACAGGAAACTTCTATACAATGGACAGGATAAATATGTAGTGACATTTCTAGAATGGTCTCTTGGTCTCCAGCAGTTTGTGATTCAAAGACTTTGTATTTGCATTTAATAGCTTTCAATGGATAGAAGCTGCCAGAGGAATCAAGTAACTTCTGTCAGCAAGCTTCAGAGCAAGAATATTTTGGTATGCAGTAACAAAACTGTACTTCTGTACAACCACTGAGGTATTGTCGAGTGAAGATAAGCGTCATAGAGAACAGCAGAGAAACAGAAGCAGCAGCAGACTCAGTTTGAAGGAAGAGTCAGAGACATGACCTTGTCTTCTTCTAGCTTTCCAACAATGACAGAGGAGGTTCTTGGCTCTTTTACAACTTTGGACTAAGGAAAGTAAAAATAAAGCATACCCTCAGATGCTTTGGGAAGGATATTTATTCCTCCCCTCCTCTGCAACTTGAGAGAAGAAACTTTTAATGATTCAAAAAACCCAGAAAGAATAAAAGCATTTACACATAGCAGGAGTGAGAGTTTAAAGAGGACTCTGATGTCTACTCCTTATGGAGGAGATGTAAGGTAGTATTTGGAGTAGGAAATGCTTACTCAAATCAAAACCTACTGTCTGCATAAATGTTAGAACTCTTAATCCCAAAGATGGCTCCAGAGATTAAATTATTTTTCATGGTAATGCCGTTTTAAATTTGCAGCATTCTCTTCACATTTGTTTAGAAATTTTACCGCTACAACATAAATGACAAGTCTTATGAGAATATTTATCTACAGACATTCCTTTAATGACCCTTAATTTTTTCAACAGTTCTGTTTGACTATTTCTGTCTCTCCCAAATACAGATGCTATTTATTTTTTCAGGGCTTTTGTGTAAACTTCAGTTTCACAAATGCCTTTCAGCTACTATCTCCAAAGGTTCCACTTCTAAGTAAAATTTTCAGAAAGAAAAATAATTGTTTCTACTAAACCTCTTGTTCTTTTGGAGATACTGCTTAGTACAGACAAATAGCAGCTGCTGCATTCTGAGCCCATGGGTTGCCAACAAGTGCATGAACTACACCTCCATGCTTCAGAAGATTTAGCACCTTTGAGATCTTGTTAGAACATGACTTGTGACTATTAGCTGTTGGGTCTTAATTAATATACACTCAGATCAGTTCTACTTTTTTTGCACTAAAAGCACCTAATTCCCTGAAGATCCTACAGCGTGAGACTTGATGAGGTTTTGCTGTGTCTCAGCTTTTGCTGTGGCTTCTGCAGATGTATCACACACTGTTTTTCAGGCTAGATTTTTTTTTTTAATTGAGCATACCTGTATTTTATCATCCTCTGTATCATGTTCAAACACAAATGTGACAATTATTCTCAAGGAAAACATCTGTTCTGAGTAATTTACCCAGATTTATACTTTACTGTCAAAACAATACAATTGCATCTGAAAAATAACCTTCATACTTAGTGACGTATCAAGTGACATCTTTCCAGTGGATCTGTGGTCAATGTCTGTCACAACTCATTCCTCATATATAGGACCTCTTTTTTTTTTTTTTTTTTAACAGGCATAAAGCAAAATTAGATCTACTCTCCAAGCTTGTTATGAGTGTACTGTCAACTGCCCACTAAGTATTAACATGAGCATGTACTGAGTAGGCAACTCTATAAGGTCCCACGGTTCTTCCAGCTCATTGTTATTTACTGTAAAAGCAAGAAGTTATGCTCCTCACAGTTACAGAACAGATTTATTCCCCACTGACCTCATAATAAAAGTGATCCTTAAGAATAAAGTTAAATAACAAAAAGTGACCTCAGGAATCCTCTTGGTGAAGAGGGTCCAATTTGAGGATAAGCGAAGGCAGTCATGGGACAACTGGAAAGAATAATAAGCACCAGGGAAGAACCAAGATGAACAGAGCACTTGAAATTCCAAAAGGGCAAACTCCCTAGAGAAGAGGGCCCTTACACAAAACAGTTGCTGGATATTAATATTATACCCTCAAGATTTTTTCATATATAGTATTATCAGATCTTTTGACACCTTCACAGTAAATTTAGTTGCACAAAACATATACCTAAATGCCCAAAATCTAGAAATATTGTCGAAAACCTGTGTTTTTCAGGAAAGTAGCCCAGCAGACATTTTGAAACAACAAATTATCAACATATGTTAGAAACTACTGATGTTCACCTCTGTTGTAATAGAACATGAGCACATTTTTATAATCTGCGACATGTGCAGTCCTTTAATCCCCTCAGAGGAAAGGAATACTATTAAGAGGTATTGATTCTCCTCTCCCAGTGGGAAGAAATTAATAAAATGGAGGCCTTATGAACTTGAGCTAGGCAGGGAAAACAGGGTCTTTCACAGTACATACTAATATAAGTAGGTTTGGGGATTTTTTAATTTATTTCTAAGGCAAGCATTTTATCTGTTGGAATCTGAATTTTAACTGCCTAATTACATTTACTACTTTCATTGCTTAAAACTGTTAGTGCTGGGATCCATGGTGTCCTTTTGTTTTGCGGAACACTACAGAATTAAAGAAAATATTATATATTGCAAAACTTAGCAAAGAGTAATAAAGTAGTAAATGTTTGAAGAACCAAAACCTAAAACATTCTTAGCAAGTTTGTGAGACGCGAATGTTTTTTTCCCGAAACCGGATAAACAATATAAAACCTCTGAAAAAATAAATGCTGCAAAATTGACCGTAAATAAGGTTGTAACTGTCTAAATGAACTGGAACATGGATTTAAAACTAGTTAGTAATGATGAAAGTGAAACTGAGTAACACAATTGAAAACAAACTAATATTCTCAATTGGAAATCAGATGTTTAAGACATCATTTGGGCATCACTTCACTGCTTTTGCATAAGAAAGGGCAGCCTTTGTAAACAACCACTGATGAAAGTGGCTTGTTACTTAAATAGTATTCAAAGTAAGACACAATGAAGATGCCACAATGATGGAGTTCTCAATTATATTACAATAAATTTAGCCGGTGTTATCACAGTTATAGAATTCTTTACACTGTGATAAGATCAAAATAATTGATTGGTGTATTTTCTACCGAGAATCTGAACAGCATGAGAAAGTATGTATCTGAATGTTAATAGTATGCAGACAAGTGGCATTTACATAAAGATCCCCTTCCACTGGTTATTTACCTTAGGAACGATAGTATGTGCTAGTTTGAACTGGCTTCATAGAAACAAGCAAAGCAATCTTATTGACAAAGCATCTCACGATGAATGTCACTTTGTATCCCAGAGTATTTAGAGGACAGATTTTATTACCATAAATTTCAAAATACCAAAGATCAGTCACTGCTTAGACATGCAAAATTTTTTAATGAATTCTACATACTTTTGAAGTTAGGATGGAGCTGAAAGGAAAATATTGAGCTGATATTTTTATTATGTAAACTTAAGACTCC
Source organism: Stercorarius parasiticus (assembly GCA_013396915.1). Taxonomy (NCBI): domain Eukaryota; kingdom Metazoa; phylum Chordata; class Aves; order Charadriiformes; family Stercorariidae; genus Stercorarius; species Stercorarius parasiticus. The sequence continues at coordinate 656,025 of VWZL01005191.1, read as the reverse complement.
CATCATTTTGTATCTGTGAACCATTTGAACTGTGATCATTAGGACACAAAAGTGTCACTAAGATGTAAAGTAGAGATTGAGAATTTTAGCAAATTACAATTTAGAGACATCTAAATCTGACATTGGCTTCAGGTCCAACTATCAAAAAAATACTTGCAAGAGAGTAAGACAAATGATTCCATGTAAATAACAAAAATCTATGGTCTTTTTAGCAGAGTTTGAAAATTTTATTATAAAGCCTACCTGAAGTGCTAAGTTTTTCTAAAAAGTTGCTGTACTACATATTTATAAAACACTACACATATTTTACAACATACAAAATATTGATGCAATTATTTATATCTAAAATATATTAAAAAATCAAACTGAAAACTTTATAAAGATTTATAAAACACTGTATATATTTATCTAATTTTAGAAAATGACCGTATCAACACTGAACTTGCTGTAAAAGTATTTCAAAGGCAGTCTGATGCAGAGGTATGGATGACAGAGTGTAAGCTGCCATCTAGATGGTTAAACTGTCTATATATCAAAGGCACAACATAGAATCATAGAATCTTCATGGTTGGAAAGGACCTTGGAGACCATCAAGTCCAACCATACACACACAAAAAAACCCCCTACAATCTCTGTCACTAGAGCATGCCCTGAAGGGCCAAATCTGCGCGTTTCTTAAATACCTCTAGGGATGGGGACTCAACCACCTCCCTGGGCAGGCTCTTCCAGTGCCTGACCACTCTTTCAGCAAAGGAATTCTTCCTAAGATCTAAGCTAAACCTCCCCTGCCACAACTTCAGACCATTTTCTCTGGTCCTGTCATTATTCACCTGGGAGAAGAGGCCAACACCCACCTCTCTGCAACCTCCTTTCAGGTAGTTGTAGAGGGCAATGAGGTCTCCCCTCAGCCTCCTCTCCTCCAAACTAAACATGCCCAGTTCCCTCAGCCTCTCCTCATATGCCTTGGTCTCCAGACCCCTCACCAGCTTGGTACCTNCCTGTCCAGGTCCCTCTGTAGAGCCTTCCTACCCTCAAGCAGATCAACACTCCCACCTAATTTGGTGTCATCTGCAACCTTACTGAGGGTGCACTCAACCCCCTCATCCAGATCATTGATAAAGATATTGAATAAAACCGGTCTCAAAACTGAGCCCTGAGGAACACCACACATAGGCTAAGGAAGGCTATTAGAGTTTGTGAGAAGGCTGGTATACTGTAGAACCACCTCAGATCTCATGTTTGCAGTAAATGTCAGTTACTAGTGATGAAATTATTGTATTCACCCAGAAAGATTTCCTCCTCTCCCCCAAAGTAGTTTAAGTTGAAAATCAGGAATTACCTTTAATTCACGATTGTTTTCCTTATGTTTTAATACATCTGTATAGTGCTAGGCAAACCTAGTATGATACAGTCCTAGTGTGCTGTACAGAACTTATTGGCTCAACTCACATATTTGGTAGATATTAATAAAATCTATGGTCTTGTACATATTTCTTTAAGATCTTAGGGTTTTGTGACTGCAAAGAGTCAGCAATACCCCCTGAAACGCTAAAAATTTTGCAGCATTATGTAGGTCACTTTTACAAGAAATGAATCCACCTTATGCAGCAGAAAGTGGCACTGTAGGCAACAAACCCCTACTCTTCAAATAACTTCCAAAAGCAGATGAAAGCCGAAGAAATACAAAGAAAAGGACTTCAAGAACAAAGGAGAATCTAGGACAGGTTAAATGTCTGTGTTGTAAATGAGACCAGTGGTTAACAAAACAAGCTTAGAATGATAATATAAATCCTATTTAAGCATTGGATAGCAGCTCAGGTCTTGAACGTTATGGACACAGGCTGAAAGCAGAAGCTCCAGAACTGTAAATAAGTCACTAATGGCCAATTAATGGTCACTGAAAAAAAGCACAAAAAGACTGGTTTTACATTAAGAATAGAAGCAGCAATTGAACAAAGGAAAAAAAATCCAGCTGAAAGCACTGCTGTGACCTGGGGAATTAACACCCCTTGAAGGATTTTGCATCGTGTAATCTAGGGATAGACAAGAGGGTCAGGAACTGTCTAGAAACTAAACCATCTTATAAAATGGTAAGATTCACATCAAATTTAGGACACAGATATTACGGACTGACTGCTTTGTATATGTTGTGGTAGTGACTGATAGTAAGAACTAATTTGTAGTGTTAATGACAAATAATGCATAAGTTATTAGCACAACCAGTGCCGTTAACGATTGTCAGTCCAGTAAAGTGGTGTTGCTTGTTTTGGGGTTTTTTGGTTGGTTTTTTTGTTTCTTTTTGTGCCCTTTTTTTTTTTTTTTTTAAAAATTGAAGAGAAACAGTTTAGAAACTGTAAGTAGCATACAGCACAGTGCTAGACAGGCATCCCTCAGGACATTTTCAGTTAAAAAGCAGTGTTGCTGAAAAATGTAGAGTGGAGATACAGAGTACACTATTATCTCTTCAATGAAAAGAAAAAAAAAATCTCAAAGAATTAGTTAGTACAAATACTCTATACTTTTCTGTTCTTCAAGTATGCACCTGTTTGAATCCCAGAAAATATTTTCTAGTATGGTGACATGAATGAGTTTTTAGCTACTTCATTCAAGCAATAATTGAACTAATGTTCCTACAAATCCAACATCTGATCTAGTCACCATATAAAGAAATGATATGGAGCAAAAATCAGCTACTCCACAGTCACACTCCAGGTAAGAATGTTTTGGTATGTTGACAGAGGGAGGTTAGAAATTTGTCAGCAGGTCAGGTGTGAACATTTTGTGGCTGATTTACAGATTCTTAATGAAAAGACAGCCTTTCAATGAACTAGTAATGGCTAAAAAAAAAAAAAAAGGGGTGAAAAAAAGGAAAAAAATATTTTTGAATGTGTATGTTACTCTTCCATCAGAATCAGAGCACCATTATGCCTCTTCAATTAGTAAATAAAGTTTTGATAAGACTGCTAAACTAAACTAAAATAAAAACCCCCAATTTTTCGTTGTTGTTGCTGTCCTTCCTGACAAACAAATCTACCAGCGGTGCTTTCCACTGCCAGAATTTGGGTTTTCTAACAGACTTTAAAATGATGTTGCAAACAAGTACAAGAAACCTCACAAGGAGCTATGAAGAACAAAATACAACTCATCAGGGTCCAATTTAGTGAATATCAGACTCCAGACATTTGTAGTTTCAGGTGATCCTAACATTATCTTTTCCCACCTGCTGTTGTTTAGATCAGTCATTTCAGATGGAACCTTAAGTGGCTGCTAACAAGAGCAAGAAACCTCTTTATGTACATTTACATATTTCAATAAATAAAATAAAAAAGCTACTAAGAGACTGGCAAGGTTTAACCCCAGCTGGCAACTAGAACCATGCAGTTGCTTGCTTATTCCCCCCAGTTCAGATGGAGGAGAGACTCAGAAGAGTAAAAGTGAGGAAAAAAAAACCTCATGGGCTGAGATAAAGACAATTTAATAGGTCAAGCAAAAGCCACACATGCAAGCAAAGCAAAACAAGGAGTTCATTCACTACTTCCCATCGGCAGGCAGGCGTTCAGCCGTGTCCAGGAAAGCAGAGCTCCATCACACGTAACAGTTACTTGGGAAGACAAATGTCATAACTCTGAGGGTCCTCACCCATCCTCCTTCTTCCCTCAGCTTTCTATGCTGAGCATGACATCACACGATATGGAATACCCCTTTGGTCAGTTGGGGTCAGCTGTCCTGGCTGTGCCCCCTCTCAACTTCTTGTGCACTCTGAGCCTACTCGCTGGTGGGGCGATACGAGGAGAAGAAAAGGCCTTGACTGCCCAGCAGCAACTAAAAACACCAGTGCACTATCTTTTCTCATCCTAACTCCAAACACAACACTATACCAGCAGCTAGCAAAATGGTTATCTCTACCCAGCTGAAACCATGACAGAGACAAAGCTGCTGACCTGCAGATGACAGGTACATAGCTCCCAGCTACATTAGCTGAAGCAATAGGTTTAACTACCAGAGGCCTACATACACATGTGGGTATATGACTCAGAAGTCCGTAACATTGGCACCTGTATTCCGGAAAGCTTGATATGAAGAATAGGACTTGAGAGAAGCTTTAATTTTCCCTGAAAGACTATCAATTTTCCATCTAAAGCACTATTCTTCATACATAAAACATATCTGAGAGAAGAATATCTAACCTCTTTTGAAACACTTCCTATCATGCATGAATAGAGATACCAGTTTTACCCTCTCCTAGTCTTCTTCAGCCTCCTCTGTCTTTAAAGATTGTCACTGGTAGTTTTCTGATTATGTCTTGAATTTGCTTCTAAAGAATTAGAAATTCTGTGTTCAGAGGGCAGCCGCCTGGTTTCCCATCTTAAGAGAAAGCTTTAGTCTCACATCTCAAGACATGGATGTTCTTATGAAAATAAATCAAAGACTTTTGGTTTGAAGAATCTCTGAAACTAAACACACCTACTCTGGCTATTAGTGAAATGTGGAAGAGACAGATAATCATTTATGCCAAAGGTGCCGACCAGGTTTTGAGTGGGGAACTGTTTAACAAGATCTGCTCAGAAAAAAAATGAGAGTAGCTCATGATAATTTACACAGTAAGTCATGCATCATTCTGAAGGATTCCAGAAGCTCAGTCTGGGATAAAATATAGCAGTATAGAGGATCATCAGACATCTTTTTTTAGTAATAGAGAACTCACAGTGTCTGCCGACTCTTTTGGTACAAAAGACAGTGAGCATAAATGAGTAACTTTAAAAATGCATGGCTGAGGTTTCTTTTCAGGTGTTTCAATAGGGACCTATTGAAATAACAGTTGACATACTCAAAGAAGGCTTGTTCTCATAAAAGAACAAAAATTAATATGTAACCTGAGATAAAAGAAAATGGCTTTGTGATTTGGAAAATTTCTGTTCTCAGGTAACGTAAGGGGTTCTGAACATAACTGAACTTTTACTTGGTCACACAAGGTTCAATATATTCTAATAGAAAAATACAAAGAAGCATTACGAGTTCTAAAGTAGCTTGAGGAAAACAGGTGATTAGAGAAGCCTAATTACTAATCAAGGTAATTATTACCTATTAAGGTAACTATTACCTATTAAGGTAATTCAAGATTTAAGAACCTCTTTGCTGTAAACTTTAATTGGTGAAAATCATTCATTTATTCTGTCTTTTCTGATAGCGCATTCAGATAATGAAAAAATAACAGCTTTATATCTGGTAAAACATAAGATAAAAATGCGTTTTCTATGCTACTTACCTGTCTTCATTTCTAACAAGCACTTTTTCTTTTGTTGCCTCTCTTGTTTTTCTTTTTCTGCTTTCTCCTTAGCTATTTTAGCACGCCTCTGTTTTTCTTCTGCTTCCCTTCTTCTCATGTTCTCCTTTACTGCTTGCTGTGGAAAAAAAAAAAAGGTAATATAAAGTTACATTAAAACCAAAGTCTTAGCTAAAGCAAAGCTGGCTCTTAAAAACAAAGAAAAAAGCCTTAAAATCACATCTCCTAATATTAATTTATCAAGCCAAATAAACATTTGACATTCCATATTTAGTACATTTTATTCAGAAGAGTAAGCAAATTCAGAATAAATACATTAAAAGCATACTAATTCGCCCCAAATGGGGATTATAAATTCAGCAAGAAATACAGCTTAAGAATACACATGTTAATGTAGGAAAAACTCAAAATATCTACACCACCTGGCTTTACAAAGCTTTAAGTATGTTACTATTTGTATTTCTAGAACAGTTTCAACATTTATTTTCTCTCACACTACCACTGTACCAAGCAAAACAAGGCTGCTTGGGTGACTTAGCTGTGCATTTCTCTCATTCTTATCCACATATGCATTAATTCACTTGGTTTATAAATTCTTGTCTTCTGGTTAAAGTCTGTACAACATTGTTTATTTTGAATTATAAAAAAGTACTCCAAAGCTTCCAATGAAGCCAAACCAGAACTATGAGTTTCAGAGTTTTTAAATCATTATTTTGCATATTCAGACATTAAGCAAAAATACTGTGTCAGATTTGATAATTTTTTAACAAAGCTATTACAGGATTACCTTTTCATCATTTTTAGTGTTAGCTATGTACACCGGTAAATTTTCAGTGCGCTACTGTGGCCTGCATTAAATGTAAAGTGCCATGTACCTATTCTTCATTACAGAAAGTTTCTCTTTTCAGAATGCAGTTACACAACAAATCTCATCTTTCACAACAGATCAGAGTATCCCCTCTTACAAAATGGCTAACATCTTCAAAAGGTCTGAGGCAGAGGCTGCACATTTGCAGAGTTAATTAAAGTCTCTCATTGTTTTTAGCGGGAAAATGTCTGGCCTGCACTCAGGAAAAAAGTGTAAGAAAGGACTGAGGAGTACTATAAAGCATAGATGAATGTGGAGTACAGCAATATTTGCACAGGCAAGTATTTCTTGGTGTAGCATCACTGCAACAGATAGTGACCAAAGGAAGTAAAAAAAAAAAATTTTAAAAAAAGCACATAAATCTTATGAGGAAATACCTGTCTTTGATAACTGAAGAAGAATAAGTTCTCAATCATGAAAATGACAATGAAATGGAAAGCAAAACCGTACTTCCACAGTGTCCTCTCCAGAGTCACCTCTATCAATTTTCTTGATACTGAGGGAGAAGCCTACTGCAAAACGCTGAAATTCTGTACTGAATTAATTTTAACAAATTATTTGCTGACTTTCAGACCAGATATTCTGTAAAATAAACTGCTGGGTAAAACTCAAATGGGACTTGAGCACAAGTATAATTTTAGCAGAAACTGCACACTTTCCTAACAGAGTGACCAAGGAAATTTCTACTTTGCATCTACTTTTTCCTGCCAAATAATATTAGTAGGACTCAGCCTCAGATTGCAGTCATCCAAATGTGTTCCTATCTATTCTACTCTTCTATTCTATTCCTATTTCTAGTCTATTCCTTCCTAATCACACTGATGAACTGCAGTCGATTTAGTAGCTTACACCTTCACATCCAGTGTAAATTAGATGCTTTGGAGTATCACACCTTGCTTCCAGCCTTTCTCTAGCAGGACACTGTCCTTCTGTAAGTTTTGTGTCATAACTTAAAATTTCAGGCTGATGATATCTTGGATACCATTTAAGGCACTTCTGTGGATACCAATGGATACCATTTAGGTCTCCTTTGGGACATCAGCTAGCAAACTCTCCAAATACCACTAACTGTACCAAGTATGCATCTCCCTTGACTAGAACATGAGATTAAACATTTAAGCTTACATACAGACGCCAATATTTAGAGGCCTCTGCCCTAGAGTCAAATCCTATCCTACACGTTCTGTGTGTTTTCAACACAAAACATAAGTGTCTAAAGTTCCGCAAAATGCTTATACCAAGGTTTGTCACAAACTTGACTAAGTCAAGGACATATTTATCTCTCACAGTTTGGATTTCAACGATTACATGTCTTAACACTTCCAAGCTCAAAAGGCCTAAAAAATTAGACATGCTCTGACCACATCTGCTATATATAAGCAGTATTGCATTTAGCATACGGCACAGTATGTAAAGTTAACTTTCAGAAGAATTACCAAAGTATACTCCTTTTGCATACCATGCCAAGGCCTAGAGTTTCTGAGATGGCAGCATTCTTGGGTTCTCTCTTGTGCTCTTGAGGACTGTTTCCATTTTTTATTCAAGTATTTGCATAATATTAAAGAAAAATACTCTAGAGTCTAGGTAACAAACTCTTGGCTGCTCCTTTTCTGGTTCTTTAAGTCATGTTTCTGCTGCAAAGCAACCTAGAGTTGATAGGAGCAAGGGGTTTCTATAGTCCTGTGATTAGCATACTGTCTTGGACATAAGAGTTGCTGATGCAAGGCCTCTTCCTTCCCTCTCCTACAACTGCAGGAAAATTCTAACTGTTAGACAAACACAAGAAGAGGAAATACTACAATTGCTTCATCTTATTTCAGAAAGCTATCCTTCCAAGAAAGGGAATGAGCCTGTTTGCAGTAGCTCTGATGCTGTAAAAGCACAGAAGGAGGTTAACAGAGATGTCCGATACCTAAGACGTCCCACTGACTGTACCAGGAATTTAGCTTCAGGAGTTAAAGCACTGAAGGTAAGGTGCTTCACCCACTTTTTGGATCTGGCCAACTAACTGTGCTCTAGATTTGGTGCTCAAAGAGTGTGAATAATAGCTGTCACAACCGCCAAATACTACTGAAACACAAAGTGCAGTTCAAAGTTGGCTATGGACCTGAAAGTCTATGGCTCCAGATTTAAACAGGTTTTTTTTAAATGATTTAAATCTTTTCATTAATTGAGAACAAAAAAAGCATTATAAGTAGGTAAGAACTGGATGTAAGTTATCAACTTTGCTTGATAACAAGGATGACTGAACTTCACTTTCCCACACACGCTGGTGACTTAAGTAGTCTTTTCATTTTGGACTTTTTAAGAACCCAATGATTTTTCAGCACTAAATTTAAAAGCCTTTTGAGCTAAGTTTTCTAGGATGCCAAGCACCTTCAGTTTCTGTCAGTAATCAAGACCAATGCTAAACAACTCTGAAAATCAGACCTCAGGTGTCTCATGCTGGGCATCTCAAAAATCTTTTCCAAAACATCTCAAAACTGAGCAGGTACTCAATATTTTGTTTAGTGTCACGGAATGATAAGTGGTTTCATGCCTTATCTACACACCTTTTTCACATAGCCTTCAAACTGTGCTCTGCAAGACAGAATTATTAATTTTCCTCAAGGTTTCTTCCATCATGCTCATCAATAATATCTAACATTTCGAAGCATTAATTAATCTATCTTTATAACACTGCTGTGAAGCAGGGGTTAGTATCAGCGCTAATTTTACAGACACAGAAAAGAAATATGTGGAAATTAAGGTAAAGCTCAGCCACTTCTTTGAGTCTCCAACTCAAGATGCACCTAAGCATTTAGAATTCTTATTCTCAGCACTTAAAGGGGAGATATTGTTTAAACATCAGAAATTAAAGTAACACAACTATTTCATAATATTTAGCAAATTTGAAATCAGGGTCCCGAGTTTCTAATTAGGCATTGATCAAGTTAAGAAAACATAATCAATGCCCATGTTGAAAAATCTGGCATACGTAATTTGCCAAACAAAATTATTCTGATTGAAGACTGTGCCTTCTAGGTTTTTAGCTGTTAAAACTCTGAAGTAGCAGAGGCTTGGTAATCTTCACATGTTCCAATATGTTTCCTCAAAACAGATGGACACAGGAATTTCTAACCCTTTCTCAATATCTACGAAAGAAGTATTTTTCCCTATCTACACCCTCAGATACATCTGAAATCATTTAAAAAAGCAACTGACCAAGTAAAACCAAAGAAGACTGGGAAACATGCAAGCACCTTAAATAAATGTGTTGTAATGATAAGTGTCAGGCTGCAATGAGGAGTAGATGGTAAAACAACTAATCGAATCTTTCTACAGATCAATAGGCATGAGTTGGATCACTGCTCCAGACTTTGTCACAAAGCTCATGCTCAGAAAACATTCCTGCAGGAGTGTAGCCAGTAAGGCAAGCTATGTAATCATAGGTAGCCAGATGTGACATGAGTCACCTTTTCCAAGTTATCCAAATTAATAAATTCATACACAATTGGGGATCTGCCTTTTTATTACTCTATTTCTTCATTGAGAAAGAGTTGCTTACCAGCCAAGTGTTTAGAATCTAAGAGAAAAACCTAGTTTTGCAAAGAAAACTTAAAAAAAATTAATCAAAACCAACCACAACCTCCACACAAAATCAACAAACTCTCCCCGCACCCCTAACTTTACCAAATCTGAACATAGTTATAAATCGGTGAGATAGCGATGCTCACTAATCCTAAAAAAGAGCTCTATAAAAGTATTTTGAACTTATATAGCCATCAGCTTTTGCGAAGTTGCTTGGTTATTTTAAGTTAGGGGATATACCAGTCTTGAGTAGGTATTCTGAAGTATATCATCAAGTTAATCACCGTTCCACAAGAATGACGTTGACAATGGTAAAAGAATCTGCAATATTTTGGAGAACATCTGATTTTCCTGAAGTTTGCTAAAACTGTTTATAGTCACATATAATCAACTCTAAATATATAAAGAAATACCCTGGTGAGAAATTTCTACCTCAGTTTTCAGAAAGGTCTTTTGTTAAAACTCTTAAATCATATTTTGGTAGAATTACAAAAAAACCCAACACCTCAAACAAAACAAAAACAAAAAAAACCCTATAATACGCATTTGTACGCATAATGGAAATGCATTTGGATTCAAAAAATACCTGAAGAAAAATGAAATTAGATTTCCAAAACAGTTTAAGCTTTTATGATGAGCTAGTATGTGCAAATGTTTGTATACATAATGTAGATGTTGCCCTGTGGTACAAGGACGGAGGTAACATCCATATCTATGACTATTTTAGATGACTCCAAGGCAAAGCTCTAATAACTAACAGTGAGCCTGAATTATGCTTATAACTACGTTCTGGACTCTATACAGAAGGAGCTACCCAACAATAACCTGAATCAGGCTAATATCTGTTTCTCAAATATAATTCAAATATTTAAAATAATAATAAAATAACCATTTTTAGCCCCTATCCCCAAAGATCATCCTTTTTAAAGGGAATAGAAGAAAGTAAGCATTTAAAATGCATAAAACCTAAAAGCCCAGACAATCTATTGTCACAAAAATTAAAGGTCCTTAGAAACAGACCAAGTTTGAGGAAAATATGCTATTTTTTTAAGCCAGGATAAGGAGCTCTGAGTTTCCATAGTAGGGAACCTGCTTACAGACGCAAACCTTGACACTGATCAAGTGCTGCGGGCAAATGAAAAATTAAATAAAATCTTTGGTGTGGATTTTACATGGGAAGAGCATGCATTATAAGTATAGAATAATTGTCAAAATATTTATTTTTAAGTAAATAACAAGGATCCTTTAAAGAGCAAATGCAGTTATATTTAAAAAAGGTAGAGTTTCAGATTTTTCCCCTTCAGGTTATACATGCACATAAGAGGCTCAGTTTTAAATTACATTGTGTCATTAGGAATTTTCAATTTTTTCAGAAAGAAATAATCCACAAATAATAATTCAAAACTCCATTATCCTTAGAATATCCTAAGAATGTAGGATGTGCAAAGTAAAATTTCTATACGAGTATCAGATACCATTTGAGGAGGAAGAAATTTATTTTTAGCTTGTTCAGTGACTGAAAGATTACAAAAATAGTTTCTAAGAAAGATTAGGCATAAAATAAACAGGTTGTACCATGAACATGGTCCTGAAGTTGTTTAAGTCCGTTAAAAACTCCTCCACCGAAACTTTCTTCAGATCAATGGCATAATATCCCATCACGTTCTGATAAAGTTTTTCCATGTTCTCATGCATCCGTGAAAGTTTCTGAAAATCTTCTTTGGCATGAACTAGAAAGCTGTGCACTGCTGTTAAGGCTGCAAGAATACTCAGTAAATCCAGCCAAAGCCACAGTTTTTACTTATCATTGATCTGTATTTCACACACACTTTTCATTTGCATCAAATGAAATATCAAAAGAATTCCTTCCATGTCATACATGCTTCCTACTATTTACTGTATATATTAGGCCTATGAATCAATCAGGATACTTTCATCAAACTTTCTCAGCCACTTTTTAAATTTAAAGATTATTCCATTAGCATATAATTTTGCCTGAAATGAAAAGTACAGGACTAATTAACTTCGAGCACCTATGTAGTTTATTTAGTATCGCTGTCTCCTTATTGAAGCTAAAGTTTGAGATATATAAACTACAAGTTATATGGAATTTAGGTACAGATACCAATAGACAACCTGAACACTTTCATATATCAAGAGATAGTATAGTTCCTACTAAAATTAGAGTAAAAATAGAAATATTAAAAAACTGCAGGATTTTAAAAGTAAAACCCATGAAAGATTAAAAACTTTATCTTAATTGTTTGTAGTTTTTTTAATGCTGTTGTTGCAACAGCAATGCGCTCATTTCTATTCCTGGTGGCTGCATCAGGTATTTATGCTTTTTCTAAGGCTATTTGCAATGTCAATACAACTTACTTAAATTAGCGGTGAAAACAATACAACTACTACTACAAGAGACAGACAATTTATAAATAGCACCAAAATACTGCAAAACATAAATGAAATAAGAAACCTGTGTTTATTCAAGAATTTTGATAATACAGTTTGTCAAAGAAGCTCAAAGAAGAAATATTGTGAGTAGTCATTTCTTTATGTAGGACAACTTCATGAAGTGTTTACTTTAATGCAACAGTAGCTAAACAAATATTTACATTCCATTATTTCCCTGCTGCAGGAAAGACTACAAAAGATAAGAAATGACAATTTTACCTTTGCTCCCAATTGCCCACCCCAACTATTGCAAAAGAGAATTTACTGTATTCATATCTTTCATACTACAGATACATACACTATGGACACTTTATTTTATGAAGCCCAGGATTTTTAATCAACTTCATTAAAACGTAGACAAATACTGTTTTTGTCTACCATGCTGTTTTAAATACACAGTTACAAACTACTGCTAGGTGAGTGCTTTCACCCTTCAGGGTTTTTGCAATGCACTCTTCTCTTAGTTCTGTTTAGAGTCTCAATCCATTTGAATTTCACTATTAAATGTCTTTCTAAGTTGTTAACGTTGCTTTTAAAATACTAAGTAAGCAGTTAGTCATTTTCTTATTGTGACTTAGAATCCAAGCCGGAAAGTCATACAGTAATGTCCTCAGACACATGCAGGAAAGGAGAAATAACGCACATTCACATTAGTCACTATTATGGCTATTAGCTGAGTCTGCAAGGGCAGAACAGTCTCCACTAAGAAAGTCTTGTACGAAAGGACTAACAAAGCCTAGATATTGATGATTTTTCAGACTTTCTCTTCCTCTGACAAGGCTCCTTAGCCAGTATGAGCTTCTTTCCATATGAGCTGCATGCGAGCAGCTTCAGACTGCCTCTGGTGGTTAGCAACAGCTCAAAGAGAATTGATGTTGCTAGCCCACTTTTTCTTCCCTATCAGTTTGAATCTCTCTCCCCTACTTAGCTCCCAAGATGCATAAAGCTTACAGGAAGCCACTCCTCAGAGTTGAGTTTCTTTAAAATTATTAAGGATGTTAAAAAGCTATTGGTGGGACAGTGAGGAAAGTTGATGAGAGGTTAGTATGTAATAGCTGGCCAAATATTAAATAAAAAAAGGACTATGAGAAACAAGACATGACAAAACACAAATTAGGAACCTCAAAAGAAATGTCAGCTGTCCAAAAAAAAACCAACCCTTAATAAACCAAAACAACAAACAGCTGTAATAAAGGAAAAGAGTAAAATTAATGCTGGGTGAAACTAGAAACAAGCATTTCTACATCCTGTTTATTTTTGATCACACAATTTAGAGTACTTAATATTTGTGATTCTTAGATCATTAAGAGAACTTAGGGGAAACTACACTATTTTTTGCAATTATGAGGCTGTTTATTTCCACAGAATGGTAGGGTAAAGGAAAACTAGATACATTTGTTTTGTTGTCACTATGTATGAGTGCCATACATCAAACATTCCAGTAACTTTCTTTCTTCAGTTTTCTATGAAGAAAAAAAAAGGGGGGGGGAAGCTAGTTATCAATAAAATGTATACTTCATCCTGTAAATGAATGATATGCCAGAGTATAACCTGAAAAGGAACCTTGATGCAGTGGGGAGGTGAGATTTCTGTGATATCAAGATGAAATTACTGTGATATTCTGCAAGACACGGATAAATTACAGGTATGTTACTAGAGTCCATACAGGCTGCTTAGTTTATACTGTTAAAACTGACTCCCTTTGAATATGTGATGTACAATTTTAAACTCAAAACACAGCACTCTGGAAAGATGTTTTACTATCCAGTATTTCAATACCAGACATGATGAATCCTGAGATTTTTATTTTCCATCTGGTGCATTATGGGATAGCTTAAGCTCCTGGCATTCTACTGAGACTGTGCTTCAATTTAGGTATTTTTAATAAGTCCCCTTCCTATTTGCCTTAAATATGGCTTTTGTTAGCCAGCACTAGCTTAACTGGAGACAACAGGGAATACTACTGAGTACAGTAATCCCAACTGTAATTATTATGAACAGGTTGATATATATGCATTATCAGCTACAGAATTCATTAGCTTTGGATGAATGAAGACAGAAGTAGAGCAGAGCTGCAACACAGGCAGGAGTAAAAGGAAATCAAGAAGTTAGGTATTTGTTAACTTTTTCTGAAGTGGCTTCACTTCACGGACCGTCTTTTTGGACTCATGGGGCTGCGGATCATCATTCTACTCATTAACGGAACAGGAAAGTAACACAGGGCTGAGACAAGTAATATGTGTGGCAAAATTTCTAACTGCTGTATGTTTGGTCTTGCATATTCATGGCAGCTCTTTCATAGTGAATTGCTTGTCTGAAGTTTATACTGATTTTAATGTATTGTGGAAGTTTATACTGATTTTAATGTATTGTGCTACATAAAATACTGATATAGTGCAGGGTATAGAATCATAGAATCTTCATGGTTGGAAAGGACCTTCGAGATCATCGAGTCCAACCATACACACACAAAAAAAATCCCCTACAGTCTCTGTCACTAGAGCATGCCCTGAAGGGCCAAATCTACATGTTTCTTAAATACCTCTAGGGATGGTGACTCAACCACCTCCCTGGGCAGGCTCTTCCAGTGCCTGACCACTCTTTCAGGAAAGGAATTCTTCCTAAGAGCTAATCTAAACCTCCCCTGCCGCAACTTCAGACCACTTCCTCTGGTCCTGTCATTATTCACCTGGGAGAAGAGGCCAACACCCACCTCTCTGCAACCTCCTTTCAGGCAGTTGTAGAGGGCAATGAGGTCTCCCCTCAGCCTCCTCTCCTCCAAACTAAACATGCCCAGTTCCCTCAGCCTCTCCTCATATTGCTTGGTCTCCAGTCTCCTCACCAGCTTGGTACCTCTCCTCTGGACCCGCTCCAGCACTTCAATGTCCCTCTTGTACAGAGGGGCCCAGAACTGAACACAGTTCAAGTATCAAGCCAAGTAAAAGCAGCTGTTACCCTAGAGCAGATAATAAATGATGTTAATCTGTAAAGGCCCCATATTCACCACTTGTGATTTTTTTTCCACAAACTAACCCTACATTTTAAGTGTAGACAATCCGAAAAAGGAATATGATTCTGCAGAAGAACAAAACATTAACAGGTGCATAGATGCTACATATATTTTAACAGAATCTTCAAAATGGAACTGACACTGCCACTACACTAGCCAGGAACAGTCTCTGTAAAAACATGGCAAACTTTTCAAAGACTAGTGCAAAAAGACTTTGAGGTCACTTCAAACCAGGATTTCAACAAATTATTTTCTTCTAAGGCCAAAGCGTTTGAATGTTGTAGGGCTCTGTTGAGGATTTCCCACATCAAGCTCTTGGGAAAATAATTGCAACTGCCTGACAAATACGTATCATAGAGACTTCCTTTTATATACATATAGCAGGTTCAACAGTAAAATTCTGTATCTGAATATAATAGTTCAAGAAACACATAGAAATGCTTAGATTTTTAAATCAGTACCTTCTGAAGAGTATTTCTCAAATCATACCTTTTCCTTGACTCACTCACTCCTACTTATCTCTATGTTATAATATTAAACCAAATTGACGTGTATTTGTATCACACAAGCTGCTACCTCCAGCGTGTATACTCCATGTATTATGAGCAAAACCAGTGCCAGCTGTAATACACACCTGAAGTCCAGACCAGATATTAAAGATCTGTATAAAGGAATTATATACTTAAGTTAAATTTACATTGTTTGCCAAAGCCCTCTCTCATTACCTGTCCACCTTCTTCCAAAAAGCAACATACAATTTTTTTTCACCCTAATGAGCTCAGGTCCTGTAATCTTCCAAAGTCCTTAGGATGTGAGGACATCTTACAGACTTCAGTTTATGTTGCACAGAGGGAAGTTCAAACTATGAGGCCAATCAAGTAACCAATAGTTTAGAGGTAGCATGTAAGCTCTTCCACACAGAAGAAATTGGTTTCTTCTACCTCATTTGATTCAGGCTCTGACTTGAGTGAGTGCTGGTGCTTCCTTCCCTTTTTGCAACATCAACAAATTGACTTAAATGACAAGGAAAGAGGAATAGAGAACCGATCAAAAAGGAAGGACTCTGTTCCTAGCTGAAAGGCAGCAACCAATTCGTCGTCTCTCGAGTATTAGTTCCATAAGCTTCTGTGAAAATCACCACCAACACTACATTCAGTGGTAGGCTGAAACTTGTCATGAGTTTCTCAGCTGCTACTTAGAAAATCATGAGATGTGAGCTGGACTGATAAAGAGCATGTTGACTAAATTACTTAATTAAGCTTTTAATATGCAATTTAAATACTCTCCATAAACCCATTAAATTTTGATTTTGAAGGTACAAGTGTATTTTGTTCACTGTGCTTGTTATTGAACATTTCACTCAATGGATTTAATACTCTAGATCAATATCAATTCAATATTCTTTGACTTTCCTAATTAAAGCAAACAGAACTGCAATAATAACTATAATTTCTTTTCAGCTAGTATACATAAGATGACTGACAAACTAGCACAATCTAATATATAGGAGAAATATTCATAATTATAGACTTTGTCAATAAAAGAGGGCACCAACTATGCATATATCTGACTTCCTAAAGAAACAAGAATGCTAATCAGTTCATTAGGGGCCTTTGGGTTGTGATATTTAGCAACAGGAAGGATGTAATAGCCTGCTTGTCCATGGAGTCTAATTGTACTCAGGATGAAAAATTATTTCCAACAAAGCACCATCCTTCCTTTCTCAGATTTCCTGCTGGTTTCTTTTTATGAGCTGCATGCCTTTCAAGACACCAGCATCATTCAGCTTTCCTTGTCGTAGGAATAAAAGTAAAGACAGGTCCAGGCTTCATCACGCTGTGCAGGATTATCTAACCTTTACATCAAACCTCTTTTGCTTCGTAATTTATTGAAGTTCCTGTTTTTCTAAAAGTGAGCTTCTTTAATTAGTGTGTTCACAGACATTACTAGAAACCATATGCAACTGTTTTGAAATTACTGCCTGTCTGCTGGGAGGGGAAGTCGGTGAGGGCAAACTATTCCTGTTCATAATATTTACTGTTCAAAATACTGTATCTGAATTGTCTAATACAATGAAATATGTAGTATGGCTGGTTTTACCTGTACTGATTTATTCTGAGTAAGACCAAATATTTATCTCAGCTGTTTCTGACAACAGTCAATATCAAAGGATTAGGGAAAACAAGAAGGAAACTTGGTAAGTAAAGCATGATAATTCAACTGATATAGTATTTAGTTTCGAACATTCTGCACACGAGTGATTTTTCTGAGATAAAGCCGCCTCTGGACTACTGTGTTTAGTAGCTCCAGATATTCTATCTTTAGCTAACTATCTAAGCCTTATATGAAATTCATTTACATTTTCAGCCTCTACAACATCCTAAAAGTAGATGCTACAGTTTAATTGTTTTTTGTGTAAGAAAACATTTCCATTACTATGTTTTAACCTGCTGGACAGTATTTTGTGAGATGAACCCTGGTTATTTATAAGACACAATGACTATGTTCCTAACTTTCCTTCTATATGGCATACAAAATTACAAGTATTTTTACTATATTTTCCTAACTTTTTTTTATTTTCTACCTTCCGAGTCCTAATTTATTAAAACATCCCTGATGCAGAAACTGTTGCATGCTGCTGATCATTGTCACTATTCTCTGCCACATCAGTAGCTATACAGTACATTTTTTAAGATGGGCTGATGGAAGCACTCAAGATATAAGAGTATTACTGATTTTTACAGTAACTTATTTATGTTTTCTGCTTGCTCTTAACTACAGTTTTTCTAATATAATGAACAGTTATATTCGTTCCAGATCTTTTGTCAGCATCTGCCACTATCTCATTTTTGACATGACTCTTTTTGGGTTTTTTTCAGATATTAATCCAGAAAAAAATCATTTTACTTTTGACCTAAGAAAGGTCTTTCTTGGAAGTCTTTATTAATACACCGTGCTGAAAGATTCATAGAAATTCATTTATGCTCTACTGACTGTCCTGCCTTTATCTGCATGCTGTAACAGATCTTCAAGGGGTGGTTTCTCCTTCCAAAACTCATGCTGACTCTCCCCCATCATATTATATCTCCCATATATACAAGTTGTTTCTGTTTTTATTTAGTCTTCATCATTCTTCTTGGTAGAGAAGCCAGACTTGCAGGTCTTCCTTGTAGCCCTTTTAAAAAACTCAGGTGCTTCTTTTCAGCTTTGATTCCTTTGGTGTCTTGGGCTAACTAACCTATAGTCCAATAAGTTTATATATGAGTTCATTTTAAAATCTTTTCAAGTCTTTTGTGACCAATGGATACTCCTGGGGATTTATTGCTATTTATTTTATATTTTTCCTTTAAAAAACCCTTTTACTGACTCCTTCATTTGAGATTATCCTTCCATTCAAAATATTGCCCAGTGGGGTCAACCAAAGTTCTCCCTAGAGAAAACCAATGCAAAGAACAAATTTACCTTTATGGCTATGGCTTATCTTCTTGGCATACATTGACAATCTATGTCTTCTCTAGCAGGATTACAGCTTTTGACATGCTTGAAAAAGATGACATGTAGATCCTCCTTTGCATTTCCTAAGATGATCACTGCCTTTTTAAAGACATCAGTAAACTGCTCTATTGCTCTTCATATATGTGGATGGAATTTCAACCCCTAGAAAAGTTATGGTACTTATTGACAAGGTCCGCCTATTTACCCTATCTGACTTTTATTATATTTTAACTTTTCACATTATTTCTCTACAACCGTGACTTATTTTGTCTTAAATACAGTTTACACACTTATATAGTATCATTCCACTCACTTCCTGTCATCAAGATTCCAAAGTACCCTATATGTCAGTAACACAAAGGGAAATGAGGCATTCTACATAATCATTTTTTTTTATTTTAGATGTTTGATATTAGCATAGAAGTACATAGTTATTCCTCAACTTGCTTTCCCCATGCTCTCCTTAAGTGAACTATTTTTTTTCAGGCTATTCTTCACTCATTCTCAACTGAATTTTGCTAATTTCTTTCATATCTGTTTTATAGGTATGGAAGTTTTATAACCGCATCTCCAAAGAAAGCTGTAGACTAAATTATCTGTTACTCCAAACCCTAGTCCTCAGCTTAAAAATGCAAAAAGATTATAGGGTATTTTAAGTGCCAGCATCATGACAGTTTTGGATTAGATGATCGTTGTAGGTCCCTTCCAACTCAAATAGTCTATTCCATTCTAATGAATTACAAAGAGTCTGTCCTTTTTCATAGATTAAATTTCTTAATAAGTGCTTCCCAACCCTAACTTCCTAGACTACCCATCATTTTCTTAACCAAGCACAGACTTTGCATAGTCCTAGCAATATTGCTGAGAAATATATCAGGGATATATTTCCCTCTAACTTCCTAGCAATAGTTTTTCTTTCGCCTTCAGATCCCTCTCCTAGTTCTCCTATTATGCTATTGGCTTCTTCAGGGACAAAACTTACGTTTCATACTATAGAGGCTCCATGCTGGTGGGCTGCAACATATCTCTCAAAACCACATTGAGCTGGAAAAAAAAAGCCAGCAACAACAACCTCACCAGCAAAATACCCAACCTTACAAAAAATTAGTAGTAACATTGAAAGGTTAAAGACAACCCACAGAGACCAGAGAAAGCCTAAAGCTGTGAACACTTTGGTTGCAGCAAGTCTCCTGAAGAGGAAACTGGCCCTAATGCAGCAAGAACCACTATATCCACTTGGCCTCAGGGTCCCTTGCCATCTTTTATTTAATAGTATGAGATTAATCAAGAGGACTGTCTCCTGAATGCCACTGCCTTTGTACATAACAAAGTAGTCTTCCAGCTAGGTAATAACCTAACCATGTCTGCAGAAGAAATGCCAACCTTTCTATCTGCTTCCAGGTTAGTCTATGTGCCAACCATATACGACCATCATCTGGGAGGGAGGTTTAAGTGAAAGAATGTTTTTTTCTGCTTTAATTAAGTATCTTCGTGTCACAAGGCTCAAGGCTTTCTTATGAGAGAGACAGGCAGTGAAGTTGGCTGCAGGATTTGGAATAAATAGTGAGAAAAGTAATTCAGGCATAAATAAGACCAGAACCCAGTTTTCACATGCTACGAATCTGATTTCTGAAATAAGAGAAATTTTTTGATTCTGTGGTTGCATGTACAAAAACATTCACAGTGGTAATGCATACACTAGAAAACAAATAAACACAGGCTGACAGACATCTTTTTCTAAGATATTCTGACATTAAAAAAAAAAATCATTTAACACTAAAGTGAAATGCTTAACTACTATAACTACTTTTCGCTAAGTTAAGAAACTTATCACAGTGTAAAAGCTCACAGCAAGCATTTTTCTCCTTATTTTATCCACTACCGATGAATCCTTTAATTGGATTGTTCATGTATTTAGTTTTTGAGTAGAAAAAAAAGTTATATTTTTCAAAAATATATGCTACCGACTTCACAGAAGTTATGCAACGAAATTTAAAGTTTAAGGTAATGCAGTTATGTTACTTCTGGTTTTTTTAAAAGAATACTCCAAAGGATATCGACATTTTTGCTACAAACTTATCATGCTTGTCTTCAGGAACTGGAAAAGTCTGCAAATCCTTCTCAAGCTGTTGGAGTTGCCTCTCCATATGCTTCAGGCTCTTCTCCAGGTTTTCTGCTGAGACTAAAATACAGAACATTCATTCTGCTAACACCTTAAACAAGAAACATTATTTGTAAAATACACGAGTTAAAACCTTACCCAGATCAGCATACTACATTTTTAATTCTGAAATAAAAACACACTGAACAAATCACAATACAGGGGGGTCAACTCTGCAATGTTCAGTTCCCCTCATTTATGTGGTTGCCTTATTCATATCAGATGAATGCTATTCGAACACCGCATTTGGTTTTATTTTTATGCCTAAGGTTTTGCACTGCAATTAACAGTCTGGTTTAAATAACCTGAGATATACATATGCCAGTCTGTCTCTTCCGATTAACCAAAGGACAAGTTTTGAAGCAACTCCAAGAACCGCAAAGCTTTCTTCAATCTCATTCTGTTAAAACCGAAAATAGGACCATTTGTATGTAAGATCATGTAGAAACTAAGACCCTCACAACACAGAAAAATTGTGGCTATTAAACACCTACACATGAAACCTAAGACTCTATTCCCTAGTTTGAAAGCACGATGCCTGGTAAAAAACACAACAGAATTTGTCAGAGCAGAAGTGCTCACCAAGCTGAAGGGAAGCGCAAGCACTTGAGAGGGTGCAGCAGAGCAAACCAGGAACTTAGGAAAAAGAAAAGAGTAGAGATGAAACATCAGGGATTTATAGAAGGATGTAGAAAAAGTGCAGATTTTCTTTATCAGAAAACGAGAAATACAACTTTCATCTATTTGAAGCAATGCATGGAAGTTGAACACTTGATCTGTAAAAAGTAGATTAAAATATCAAGATCATAAAAGTAACCTGAGGATAACTTTTCTATCTTGGATTTATATTATTGGAATCAGTTAAAACTTATTTCCTTATTGTTTATGAAGTAAGCTTAATATTTAAATACATCCTGTAGGAACAATGTATATAGATAAGAACACACTCTGAATTTTAGTCTGACTTCATTTTTTTTTTTTCTTTCTTTTTTTTTTTCATTATTTCATTCATAATATACTGTACCTATAAAGGTAAAGCTACCTTTAGCTTCATCTAAAAACATCCCTGGAGAAAGTCTGTGGCCATAAGATGTTACTAGGATCTGTACTGGATCCATGATATCATCCACTGAGTAAAGTTATGTGATGGAAAGTAAGATACACACACTGAACACATCCTTCTCTCATAAAAGCCTGACAGAGTCCCCAAACGACTAGAGCAAAATGTTGCATAGCAACTACAATCCCATTCATAGCAGAAAGGTTAACACAACTATAAAATGATCAATGGCAACCTGTTAAAATGCTAATGTAACCTAAAAAAATCCAACCCAATTTGTAGACAATCAACTTTTCTAAAAAGAGTAAGGGAATATAAGTGTATGTTCACATTATAATTTATAACTCATAATTTGGTTTATAACGACAATTTTTTAAACCCTCTGTTTACTCAAAAACATTGTTTTCCAATTGTATGTTAGACTTGGCAGATTTTCACTCAGTGATTGGTAAGCCCAAATCATCACCAGGTAGGTTATTTGGCTTCAGTAGTCAAGAAACCGCCTCGTTTGGGAAACAGAGCTAAAATTAGAAGCTGACAATGTTGACTACAGATGTGCTTTAGTCTTCACAGGTTCCAGAAACAAACCTGATTTTAATAGAAATCATACTTCTGCTGTCATTAAGAAGCCTTTGAGGGCAGGCACAACTTTAGGACACTGATCTACTTAGAAAGCTGCTAAGGAACACACAATATAATACCTTGTGCTTAATATAACTATCAATAGGACTCTTCATAATATAGCTTGTCTTGCATAAAAAGAGTTCACAGTATAAATTAAAGTGACATGCTTGCAAAACATCAGAATGATGAGACTCAGCAAATACACAGGTTTTAAAGCAAAACACAACACCCAAAAAAACCCCAACCCACCAAAAAAACCCTCAACATCAGTTGCAGGTAGCAGCTGAGTAACAGCTACATTTTTACCCAGATAAAAAAAAAAAAACAACAAAAAAACAAAAAAAACCCCAAGAACAACAAATCCCAGTACCTAGAGCTGATTAACAGGTTGTATACAAGAGATTTTTGAATTCTTGCTTCCACAGCAAAGCCAATTTTTATTTCTATTACCTCAGTTCTTTTGACCTTGAACAGTTACATGTTTGATCAAGAATCTTTACACCTCTGTCTTGTTCTGAAGGTTTTTGTTTCTTCTGTCATGATATGAACTCGTTCCTGAATGTAAAAATTCAGCATTCCTTTGATTTCAGCAGTGCACAACTACTAGATATGTTTTCCTTTAAGACTATATTTCTGGTGACAGGCTCAAGCAGAGGCTAGCTCACAATATGCTGGTATTCATTTGGTACTATTGTCTTTCAACTTCCAATTTAGTGACAACAGATAAAAAAAAAATCAAATCTGTAAATATAAGCAGCTCTTCAAGAAAAAGATCATGTGAAATGCCTGCCAACCTTCCCTTGTGTCCGTCTAGAAGACATGGTATAAAACCTGAACAGACACAGAATGGAAGATGAGAAAAAAAATAAATCCTAACTTTGATCCCTAATCCTGGGAGGATTCAGATATAAGCCCAAATCAAACGAAGTAAGCAACTCCTGATAGTTTGGAAACAAAGTCAAAAACTGGGGTTTCGAATGTTTCTGAGGTCACAAACCCAAGCTGTTCACTGATTACAATGCATGTGTGCTGAAAAATTGCTCAACTATACCCTCTGAATTCTCATACACTTTTTTCAAAAAGGCTCCTGATATTTTTATAGGCAATAATTACACTTCCTCATCTTCTGACTTTCACAGTTAAAACAACTTTGTTCTCAATTTTTTTCTCTCTTGATTCAGGTCTTCTAATACTATGATGGAAGGGATGCCATCCAGAGGGACCTGGACGAGCTAGAGAGGTGGGCCTGCGCAAACCTCATTAAGTTCAACCAGGCCAAGTGCAAGGTCCTGCATCTGGGTCGTGGCAATCCCAAGCACTCCCAGGGCAGAGTAGAGGGGGAGAATCACCTCCCTCAACCTGCTGGCCATGCGTCTTTTGATGTGGCCCAGGTTCTGGTTGGCTTTCTGAGTTGTGAGCGCACATGGCTGGCTCATGTTCAGCTTCTAATCAACCAACCCCCTCAAGTCCTTCTCCTCAGGGCTGCTCTCAATCCATTCTCTGCCCAGCCTGTATTTGTGCTTGGGATTGCCCCAACCGACATGCAGGACCTTGCACTTAGTCCTACTGAACTTCATGAGGTTCGCATGGGCCTACCCCTCAAGCCTGTCAAGGTCCCTCTAGACCACACAGCTTGGTGTCATTGGCAAACTTGCTAAGGGCGCACTCAATCCCACTGTCCTTGTCACCAATAAAGATGTTAAACAGCACCAGTCACAATACTGATCCCTGAAGAACACCACTTGTCATTGGTCTCCACCTGCACATTGAGCTGTTGACTGCAACTGTTTGAGTGCAGCCTTCCAGCGAATTCTTTATCCACCAAGTCATCCATCCACCAAATCCATGTCTCCAATTTAGAGACAAGGATGCTGTGCGGGACAGTGTCAAATGCTTTGCACAAGTCCAGGTAAATGACATCAGCTCTTCCTTTATCCACCAACGTTACAACATCACTGTAGAAGGCAATCAAAATTGTCAGGCACAATTTGCCCTTAGCAAAGCCATGTTGGCTGTCACCAATCACCTCCTTATTTTCCATGTGCCTTAATAATTTACAGTTTACTGAATAATTCTCTAAAATTGCCAATGTATTCTTGACATGGCGTTTAAAGGTGAAGTTAAATGACAAAATATAGCCTAAAAAACCCAAAAAACACAACCAAAAAACCCTCTGTATTGTCAAATGGTTTAGAACACTAGAAAAGAAATATTCAAGCAGCAAAATATCAGAACGTTTCTATAAATACCGGCAAAAGCCTGAAACAGGTATTAAGAGTGGAATAAGATCTAGTTGGATATACTCACTCAGTGCCACAGAAAACTGATAATACAATATTTATGCTTTATTTTTCCCAAGATGACGTTTTCTCTTGTAGTCTACAGCCATTTTCTGGCTTTCTTACCCTTGTTTGTTTTTTTTTTTTAGAGTGTGTGTGTGTCTAACAGGTGTATACAATCCCCTTTTTTCTCCAAAGGTCTGACAATGCCATTGCCTCTTGCACCCTCGGACTTTTTCTTCTGTAGCCAAAGCAGACTCCAATTGCGCACATGAAAGAAGCAGCTGTCTAAGGAGGATTTAATTAATTTTCTCCTATTTTGAATTCAAATATAAAACACACTAACATAGTGTGATTGATAAATAATGCATAAGCATTTTTGTACCCAGTTCTCTAGTCATAACAGCTCCATGGCAATAATACACAAGCCCTGGCCTGCTACACTTGTTATAAATTTATTTCGAGAATGTCGTGAGTGAAATGCAGCCTGACACCAAATGTCTGTTTTTACAATGTACAGCTTAAGCTCAGAACTTGAAAATACGGGCAAAAGTTGAAAATAGAAACTCCCGAATGACAAATAATTCACTCATGGTTGGTTATTTAACACTGGATTGGTATTGAAAGAAAGAAGCGTCTGCTAAGGCAAGGGGGAAAAACAGGCAAGAGGGAAAAATGGCCAAGCAACAGGATATGGTACCTGCCACAGTACAGGGAAGTAATATCTCCCAGCATTGCACAGTACATAGCGATACAGTGCAGCACTGACTAAGAGCTGCGAAGACACAGAATCGTCTTATAAAAGAAGAAATCAAATTTGGAGGAGGGAAGAGAAAGACGACCCTTGCATCATTTGCATCTTCCTTCACTGAAGAGCTCTTGAGCCTCATCACTTAAACCCTTGGGGACCAGACCATGAACTACTGTGATGACTGCAGTGTACTGTATATTCACAGCTAATTTAGGATATGATTGTTAATAACTGCTTTGAATACTCAGTGATAGTGATTAATAATGATTAAGACTGAACTACTGGCATGAAATGTTAATGAATAACATTCTAGTAAAGTTTAAAATAAAAGTTTTAAACCATACAGATTTATCAGTCTTCTAAACAATCCCATCGCTCCAACCTCTAACTCCCTGAGACAGATATATAGGCAGCGAGATACATAAGCCCACACACATACATGTCTGTACTTGCAACACTTCCCTACGCCTTAAAAATAAGCTTTCTCACCTTCAAGGGTCTACATATCTGCACAATGTATTCAGCATTTCTATTCTATTGCCCTTTCTGACATTTTAAGGTTCCTCTTGCAATTGATTTCTGCATAACCCATTTGATTTTTTTTTATCTTTTAGCAGATTATCTACATTTTTCCCCTCTAGAATATCAATACTGTTCTATTTGTCTTAATCTCACTATATAGCAATGAAATCTCTCAGTAACATCCAGATATTTACACCCAGTTGAATAAATATGAAATTAAAAGTATTGAACAGCTTTTATCTGAATCCTGATCTGTCTACAGATCAAACTGTCTATATTTTTAAACAACTGGAGGCTCAAGGACTGCACCAGGGATTGGCCATGATACGTAACTGTTGGATCACTGGAAGATGGTAGAGAAAGAAAGCTAATTTCATGGATTACTGACATAAATTTCTAATGTGATATGGAAGTAAGTACTCTTTTGGTAAAAACGTGCAAATACTCAAGCTCTTACTTAATATTTGATTTGCTAATTCATACTTGTAAGAGATGTGTATATTTCTATGGCCTAGAAGAAATTGAATGTTTCACTTAGATTTCTGTAGTTCATTGCATAATTGTATCTTAAAATTACTCGCCACATAACAGTACTGTGCATAACTTAAAGCCACAAACATTAAAAGAAATAAGAGATTATTTGCAATAAATACATAGCAGTATTGCATACGTTTCCATCATCTTTTAAAACCAAAATTTTTTATATTGTGAAATGCACTCAAAAAAAATCACAAGGAGGTGTGTTTAATTCCTTATTTTCAATCAGGCTCAATTAATTATAAAATGGTTCAGACAGGGACATGGCAAGTCTGTACCCTGCTGAGGTAGGACTTGTGTCCCAATAAAGAAAGAGTTGTTGATCCTTTACAGGTATAGACAGGGGTGCAAAAACCATCAATAAACACAAAAATGTAGAAAGATTGAAAAGTGTACCACACCACCATGAATTTCGCTCTGCAAATATTTAATGCCCCTTGTATGGTATCTTAAATACTGGAGTAGCACATTTTTATGTATTAAATGGTACATTTCTGGTAAATAGAGATATATATTTGTAGGCTACGATTTTCAAGATTTAGAAAACATGTTCTCTTCAAACAATTTTGAAATACAGTAGCCACAAAATAACATACTTTTTCAGTCTTGTATGAGAATCTCTTTCACACAATTTAGATTAGAAGACTACCTCAAACTCTAAGTACTGCATTCATGGACAAATATTTATTTTATAACTTCCTCTATTGCTTAGTGCTCTATAATATTGTAAAAATAATTGCTGAAAACATCACGTTTCCTCAGTCTTGACAACAAAAATCAAGGAAAAAAGAGATGTCTTCTTAAATTTTTTTATTCTTTTTAAACAACGGTATCTCAAAACCCTTTTTCCATATGGAATTATTTGTCTGTAATTACTTTGTTATGCTTCAGTATTTATTTTAAGGCTAATATCATTACTTTAGAGTTAATATGAGTCTTGTTTGACATACCAAAACTTCAATTCCTATTACCGTTTATCTCTTGAGCCATAAAATTTAGTATTTGTGATTTTGAACACCATATTATAACACCCGGGTTATAAGCAATATAACTCTGTCTTAATGCATATAGTTGCTTTTTTCCCACGAAGGAAAAAATGTCCCAGGAAGGCAATTCTGTAACCTTACTCTCTTGATAGATAGGCACATTGATCTAATTTCTAAACTAATTTCTACTTGTTGTAATGTAATCCAGTGAAATACTTTTCTCTTCTTTGTCACCCCTACACCCACATTTTAGTCCTCTTCCCTATTGTGATATTCTAACCCTCCTCTTTATTAACAATACCTCTTAATTTCTAGTTCTAGTAACAATAAATTTTTAGAAATGACAATGGGTACAACTGTTCCCCAAACATGCAAGTTCCTTTACAGAATTAATTATTATATTCATGTTCATACAGTTTTTTCACTAATTCTCATCTTGTCCAACTTTGACAGCAATCTTCCATGGAGCATAAAATCAAAATTCTTTACAGGGATAAAATCCCTGAAACTAAGTCCACATTTCTTTTAAGATTTTTATATTTTTTTCCCACCTGATGTAAGGAATGCTTAGTTTGTTTAGCTGTCTTTAGACTAACTTTCCATATAAACTAAGGCATAAAAAATGTTTGATACCTCCCCTTGGCTTCTGTCTTCACATGCAACCAACAGGATCACAGACCATGAAAACCAAAGTTCTCATAGATGCAGTAATAGAGTGATTTTCACTCAGAGGATAAACCCTGTGTTTTCACTGTAAGGTTGATTCCTAAAATTTTGTGACTGTTGCCACTAGTTTTGAATTGCAGCCCTGTGTGTACCAGAAAGTTGCAACCTAAGTTATTTGACGCATTATTCTCTGCCATTCCCGGAAATCTATGAATAGCTATTCCTAAGCTTACATATTAAAAAAAACCCAAAAATACAGACAAATTGTATATCATAAGTGAAGTTACCTACCTAATAGCTGAATTAATTAAATTAACATGTGGGAATGAACTAGGATACTGTTCCTTTTTC
The DNA here is from genome assembly GCA_013396915.1 of Stercorarius parasiticus. NCBI lineage: Eukaryota > Metazoa > Chordata > Aves > Charadriiformes > Stercorariidae > Stercorarius > Stercorarius parasiticus. Next base: position 627,407 of record VWZL01005191.1, on the reverse strand, counting down.
AGTACTCTGAAGAACTCTTTTTACTCTCTCTGAAGAACCACCAAAAAAGAAAATCCAGGTAACAGAAAATGCACTCGACCTCTAAAAATGGACCTCTGGTTGGTAGCAAGTCTCATAGTTATTCTTCATAGCCATCATTCTTGAAAACTATAATTTAAGGCAGAGAAACATCCCACACAGAACATTAAGAAACTCGAAAATGAACTTTGCATTTAAAAAAGGAAAAGAAAAAAAAGGAAACCTCAAAAAGAGACATAATTAAGATAAAATTGTTAACAAGTTTGTTGCAAAGTACATCTCTGAATGGGCTACCATTCCAAACTATGAGTCTCCTATAAGAAATTAGAAACTCATGTAATACGCAAGATAGTGGAACCATCTATCGATTTTGGTACTGATTGAATATAATACAGTACGGAGTAAGTCATGCAGTTTGTAGTGTTTTCTGAAAGCACAAAAAAATCCCACACAAACAAACACAACAATCCTGACTATCTGAAAACACACCCTGTGAATTTGTTACTTAAGTCAACACAAAAAGCCCAAGGAATGCATAGCAGAAAGTGTGTTATTTAATAGTACCGAAAAATTTGCTATAATATTTTAGAAATTTTGTAATAAGAAAAAAAAACCATTTCCTTTTGACATATAGATTGCTTACAGTATATATAAATATTGTTCTCTCATGCTTTCCTAATGTTTTTAAACATTGTAGGTGGGGGTGTTGTTTTTTAATTAATACAGATTAAACTTCACATTTACAATTTGTTTCCTAACTTTAAAAAAAAAAATGTGAAATTAATTCCTTATAAAAAAAACTGAATAATGTTTCAAAAATGAAAAAATGGATTAAGTTACTTGTAAAGTGACAATGAGTTCATTACTTTTGGAGGAAGGAAAACCTGCAGTTTTATATTGTTATATGAAAAGAAGACTCTATACACTGTTACCTGTAAGGTCTCTGTGAATTAGAGTCAACCAAATAAAACAGCAGACAGGATAAATGCAACATAAATCTTTAGAATACAATAAAATAAGAAATTAGTAAAGTGTACTAAATTACTAAATACTTCTTGTCTGGAATACTAATAGGAAAGTGGGAAAGTCATTATGTTTAAATGAAGAGGCAGCTTTAACTACATGAATCTTCAGGAACTGTCATATCAGTAAGCTCATTAGCTGCAATGAAAGTTCCTCCTGCTGATCTAAGAGTACTTAAAAAACAGGATTTGTTATACTTCAAAGCAAAAAAGGTATCTTTAATTCATGCACTGTAACAGTGAATTAAGCCTACTTCTAGTATTACAAAAGTAGAAACTATACGTCAGCACATAAAAGAAAAAAAACAAATTAAATATCCTGAAGTAAACTACAACTGCATAGGTCACATGTCCCTCGCTGCATGGCCGTCAAAGTTATATTTTCAAAAGTTAACATTTATTTTTCTAATGTAATAATTATTTTACATATTGTGAATATTTTATCATTTATGAAATACTATACAATATATGTTAGCTTCACAACTAATAGACCTTGTCACTGCTCTTAAAAGTCTTGCAAGTTTTCTTAACTGCTAACTGTACAACAATTATTGGACAATATTTAATGAAATGAAAGGAGCAAAATGTTTTTTCTAAAAAGGATAAAAAGAAAATTAGTTGCTAAACATCATAGTGTTCTAATGTCCACTATTTTGAATCAGAAATAACTTGAGAGAGAGTTTTAAGAATGAGCAAGCACAAAATAAAATAAGATACAAGGTATGCTACGAATACACTGGCTGATACAAGGACAGACATGTCAAGGAAGAATTCTAAAAAGCGTCTTAAGTAACTTGTTTTAAGAAACTTGTAGAAAACTAAACAATCGCTTGATGGTGATGAAACCAAAAGCAATAAAGAGCCAACATGCATAGCGTAATTCCATTTTTATACAGTGTGTTCAACATAAATTTTTCTGTTACTATTTTTCAAATCTTTCTACCACATTAACTTTGATATATAATTTAAAGGGCACTTGCAAATAATACCTTTATGCCATATGTAAAATGTGAAATTACTCTATTTGCAGAAGTGAATGTGCAGACTAGAAATAAAAACAGCTCAATAAGAAAAAAACAGTTTGCAAGAAGGGTATGGGAGAAAAGAATACTCTTGGGCATTATTTTTAAAAATTACTTCAGAGTGGAAAGTTTAGTGAAATCATGAAGAAAATGACATTCTACCACCTCTACAAGGCACTAACCTTTGCTAGGAAAAAAGGTAGAGAACAGCAATTAGAAACAAGTACTGGAAGAAAATACAACCAATATGCTCCACAGAAAAAACTGAACATTATATTAGTATAATACAAAACCAGAAGAGAGTGACGTATTTCCTCACCCAACAACTTTGACCAACAAAGTAGCACATATGTAAACAGAAGCTTCCTATAGGATGATAGGGAAAACATCAGTCCAGCTGACTTCCTTCTGTACTATCAGCAGCCTGTAATCCCTAGACATAACCTTTCGATCCATCAGTTTTCAAATTTATTGGAAGTCTGAACTGCCTCCAATAAATACAATCCAGGATGGATTACTCTTGTTAAGTACTTAGTATTTACCAGAATGGAGGAGAAACTCTAAGCCCTCAATACCTAAATTCTGTTCTAACACAACCAGTATTTCTTCTGGAATAAGCATATTTGACTAGGTGATCATCAAGAGGAAAGATTTTTTATTACTTCCCCTCTATCACTCTCCCTAGCAGCCATCATGATACCTTTTAACACCTGCTGTGTCTCTCAGCTCACTATAGAAGCCTCAAGGCAAATCATTCACCACCATTCTTGGTCAACCTGTCTTCATCAGCATATCAGTAGGTTACATCACACCAGGTGAGTCCATTATGTTGGACATGGCTGATCACAACCATAGATTCACAGCTTTTTTTTTTTTTTTAACTGACTTTTGGTAAGCTCAAGCAAAAATAGCCACTTCATTAAAAATTTACTGGGCAAAAATTGGTGCATATTAAATCAACCAGCTTCATAAAAACATACTTTGCAAAAATACTAAAAAGTCTTAAAAAAAACTCTATGAGCTGCGTCTTTGGTATCTGCTGGATTTTCAAAAATTCCAGTGTAGGAGGAGTCTTTTGAAACAAAATGGAATTTTGCAGGTTGGGAAACAAGTATAAACAAACACATTGATATGCTAATCTGTTAAAGACATCCTAAGCCTTTGTCTTTTTCACACAGTAAAACTGAAATGCAAAATACATCTCATAATGCACTGAACTATTCAGTATATAAACTCGAAAACATGATCATTGACTTCCATCCTACAACATACTGAGTGAGTTCAAAGATTTATCTAGTCAATAGCAGATACCTAAAAAGAAAAACAGAAAACCTGGACTAACTGATAATTTTACTGGCTACTCTGACTGCTCAATGTTTCGTATCTCAGAAGCTTTCCAGAAGACAATCATCAGCTTCATATAAGACGACTGTCTACGCTGAAGTAATGGCTTCTAATAAGGAACATTTTAGTTTTTCTGTATGATATACAAAATTCTAACCACAATGCAGCCAATAACATACTAGTAATGAAAAGAAATAATTAAAAATCAGTTGTCAGTTAACAGTGGGTTCTATGAAAATAATGCGTAAAATATTGATTTTATATACAGCAGAAACTCCTATTACCAGTACAAACAGTTAGATGAAGGGCTTGAAGCTTTGGCAGCTATTTAAAAATACTTGAACTTCTAAGTGGTTATAATGCACCAACTAAAACTGGAAACTTTAAGAACCACGATAACAGAAAGCAAACTCTACATGAGTGACCACTATCTCAAGTTCTCTGTAAGAAGCAGGTTTTGCAAAGCTGTAGTTTGTGGCAGGGAGACCGAGTGAGCCATAAGAGTGACACTGTACAAAGCAATACAGATAAACGGTGATATTTTCCAAACTGACATAAACTAAAAATGATTAACAGAGACAGCCCATCCAATCTTCTTTTCCTGCAAGAGTATGACAGTGCTGAGGTGTCATCAATTTCTAACTCCATGCTTAGTCAGTTTAAATTACTTAAGCTGTGATAAAATATGGAGAAGGAACTCTATATTAAGAAATTAACTCCAAAAAATCTGCTGTGGCATATATTGAGATTTACCATATTCTATGCCGCATGATGAAGCAGTAAAAAAAGAAATTTATTTTTCCAGACTTCCAACACTACTGTTGCATGAAAAACACACATGGGGAAGATAAAACTGTTCTGATTAGTGTTTAGAAAAAAAAAACCAAAACCAACAAATTAAACAACAGTATGACAGCCTTTCTGCATTTATGAATTAAAAGACACTGAGTGATTGTACTACACTTACCATATAAAAGATTGAAAGGTGGAAATAATTTAAGATCTGTTAATAGAAAAGAACTTTTAAAAGAAATCTGTTTTGGACAGTGAGTCTGCAAGATACGTTAGAAGAAATGTAATGGGAAATCCCGTAGTAAATATTAGAGGACTGAACAATAAAGATTATCTTCAAGACCACTTGCAAGCAGCTCAAATTACTGATCTAAGCTCTTGAATATTAATGTCCATTTTTAAAATAACGTTAGCATAAAATAAACATCATCTCCCATAAAATACACTGCAATGCACACAGAATCAAAACTTTTAGTTAGTTATACAAACCTTTACTAGCTTTATCTAAATGCTGAAAATCATCAACAAAATTCAGGACATCTTGGTAACTTTCTTCACACACTTCTACAAGAAAATGGAGCAATGTTGTTTTTTGATCTGCTGACTTTGTATCCTTCAGCTAGAGAGAAAAAAGAAATGTCAAAACACTGAGAATAAGATTACTTCTGACTATTTAGATAATTAACATATATTACTAATTGTGAACCCAAGAAATGTAAGAATACACAGTTGAACTGGTACAGCTCTTTTAAGGAAAACCCTAAGTAAAGGGTTGTTTCATTTCGTCCCTTGCTAGGAATCCCTAAAAAGATCACATTAAATATTTTTAATTCTATGCAATATTTGAGTTGTGTACTCAAAACCAGTACACATTTCTTTTTTAAAAATGCAATTATCCAAGCAATATGAGAATATTTGCAAAACTGTGAATAGACTCATAAAAGTGTACAAAAAAAAAAACCAAAAACAAAACAAAAAACCAGACCTAAATTAAAAAAATGTAACAATACATGGTGCACACATTCACTCCATGACATGATTTCCTTATGTGTGAAGCTAACTCTAGCCTAACAATATTTATGTAGGGGAAGCTACAACCTCAACCTGCACAAGTTCTTGTTGTTATCAATTCTCAATACAGCAAACAGGAGTTCACAGGCTTCATTGTTTAAAAACTTTGACTTCAAAAATTCTTCAGCACAAAAGTTTTCTTTCTGAACCCTCAATACATATAAAATTATTTTAAGCCCGACCATTTTAAAACTTGCAGCTGCTTGTGCAAAAACATCAACAATTGACAACTGGCAAACTTTCAGTTATACATTCCTCTTGTAGTCTCCCATTCGAGATAGTCTTTTAAATTGCGGAGAGATTTTTAGAAATAGAAAATGACATCTCATATGAAAATGTTTCTTCACTACTTAAAAACTATTTCTGCACAAAACAGTTTAACAGAAAAATTATAAATGTACACAGGCACATACAAAGCAGGCGCACACACTAAAGGGCTGCCACAATTGCACACAGACTTGTACATCTGAGCATCAGGGGAAAAAAATCTTCAGCACAGTATAAAACTAGCATTAAACAAGTAGAAAACTCATGTTAGTTTGTTTCAAGACTGTTCTTTAGTTTGGTTACCATGAAAAATACAAGTGATCAGCAATGCTAAATGGTATAAGAATAACTACAACAACAAGGCAGAAAGGAAAAACTACCTTCCTTTCCAAAAAGGGTTCAAAACCAGACACAGAGCTATATGGGGATTACTTCTGAATAAGGAACTGAGAGCAAGATCAATCCCAATTTAAATATACATTCACAAACATTTATTTATTTTTATATATTACCACAGTTTTCCCATGGTTGCAAATTTCTTATAAAGAGATTTTTTCACACTTCTTGTGCTTCCCAATATCCTCAGAGATCACTTAAAGAGCGTTTTATTGATCTGATTAAAAAACTAGAGTATATAGTCTGCTTTTCTCATACCGTATATAAATTAAAATGGAGAATTTTGGATGGTGGTTATCATTGAGGTTAATATTTCATACTTTATTGTAAAAAATCAGTGATTATTTTCAAATATCAAACTGATACTATCTTAATAAACACAATCAGATATACTCTTCCAGAATGTGTATGTTGTCCTTCAGAAGAGTGGATTAATAGTAATGTGAGACATAGTTTTCAATATAAACAGAAAATGGAACACATATATCAAAACAAAAAAAATATATTTTATGGTCATTACTGTATGCAGTGTTATAAGTTACTTCTACTGTACTGGGAATGTCAGTGGGAAGTGTCTCAATAATTGAAATAACATCACACAAAATTTCTACAATGTGACACTGCTTAAAATACATAGAGTTAACAAAAGTTAGTTTTAAAAATAAACCAGTGTTATAACCATGCATTTAATTTTAATCTATCAATACGTAACAAACGATTGAGTATTAGCATACCAATATCATATCTCTCTTCTGAGAATGTGTATGCATGTTCTCTGATGCAGAACAGTTTAATTCTGCATGATGCAGGGAGAATTGTCGCCTGCAAAGTGGATATTTCACGTAGTTCCCTATGCATAGTTGGGCACCAATGAAGCAGAGCAGATAAATTGTATATTCTACAAATATTTCAGAAACCAACATATTTGGAGGACAGAAGTCACTGCAAATTTCTTAATTTCTCAGATCCCCCCCTGAAAACTGCAGTGCAGGCCACCAAGGAGTCTGCAATTCACAGCTCTCTAGTTTGGGGCCTTGAAGGAATATTGGTTTGGGTGGGTTTTTTACTGTTTTAATACTAATATTTGTAATAGTTGAACCATCTCATTATTCTCAGAACAGAGGAGATTAAGCATTAACCAACACACTACACATAGTTAAGAAAACCCCCAAAATCGCACATACATAGTTTTACCTCTGTGTTTCCAGACAAAGTGATCTGTCTGTGTAAGACACAATTTCATAACCAGTGAAGGCTTGGCACTCACGGACTTCCTAAATGAGGCCACAATTGGATGAGGTGAATTAGGAATTGGTGACTAGCACCCTGATACACATTGGACTGGATAGTCCAGAGTTACCTCTAAAACCCAGCTGTCCAATAATGAAGGAAGCAAGAAAAATCATAATAGAAATCAGATCTCAATTATCCATCAAATCTGCTGATACATTGGAATGTCACCATGTATCATGAAGGAAGAAAACTGTGGCTGATGTGCTGAATACCTGGGTCTTTTCCAGCATTTGGGATGATATAAAAAATAGAACATTCTCAGATGATACTGGTAGTATTAATTCACTACAAAGATAGATACAAAGATAGTAAGTGCAAACTACCAGTGATTCTCTCTCTGAAAACCTGTCAACCTTCAAAAGAATAAGTAGGTGACTGTAGGTCGCACTTGTCCTGGAATATCTAGTGGCAGAGATCTGAAATTTTTCAGACATTCTCTAAGGTGGCCATAGTTGCTCTGCCTCCCAGAAAAATCTGTAACTTGGTCTTTCTTTCCCAATCACAGAATGGTTTGTCTTGGAAGGTACCTTTAAAAATCATCTAGTACAACCTCCTTGCCATGGGCAGGGACATCAATACACTCATATTCAACAATCATTAAGGTTGCATTATCTTCCCCCTAGAAAAGTTTTTAAGCCCTGTGGTCTGGTATTTACAAGCTAACAATTTCAAGTGATGCCAAATCAAATATATGTGAAATCTTTGCCATTGGAACTTCATGGGTTTTTTACTCGCACATTTCTTACATAAATGTAATGTATTGAGTACTATGATAAATGTTTATCCATAATCGATTAATTTCTGAAAGGAGTAAACCAGTATCACCACTTCTAATCATATAACATGATACAATGTCAAAATTACACTGAACTAAGCATTTTGATCATAGGGAGCAAATTACCTTTTCTGGTCCTTATAGCTTTGTATCTACTTCACCTACAGACTATTGGCAGTGATCAGCATCTCTCTTGAGCATAGGGTTGGACTAGATGCTTACTGACTTCCCTTCCCCCCGAATTGTTCCGTGATTCTAAGAAACATGCACACACTTCCCAACTAGTTAACTAAAATATTCTATTCAAAATATTATTTATGTTAGCTCTTAATTTGGCCTCACGTCAACGCTTTGTAAATTATTACTATACCTGGATTTTAAAAGCTTTCCACAGTCTTCTGCACTACCAAGTTCCTAACTATCTTTGCAGTTAAAAAACTTTAACTTTTAAGCAAACTTCTTTTGTTACCAGCAAAGCCAAATAATCCCATCTCCTACTTTAGCTACATAGAAAACAAATGTTCAAATGCCTTCTTTATCATAAATTAATAACAGAAGGACATTGTTATGTCCTCCTCATGTTCCTGTCCTATCATTTCCAAACTGAATACACCCAAATGCTTTTTTCTCAGTTTAGAAGTATTACATTTTACTATCATCTGGATTCTCACTATTCAGTCCATATATTTTCCGCAGTAATTCAGACAAGACTTAAGACTTTATCACCACCAAGTAAGCAGTAATTACCATCTTTATAGTACATAGACGGTCCAATGAAAGACACTTTTTTTCCTCTCCAATAGAATGTTGTAATCACCTGTAAAGCTAAATAACCTGCAAGTGTGCAAACTGAAGTAACTATGAGATCCTAGATTACGATACGCATTTAATGCCAGAGCACTGTAGAGTTACCCAGGGCTTAAAGCCCATTTTCTGGAATTCTGCATAGCCATTCGCTCCTTACTTTCATTATCTGCACAACATTCGTTCGCTTTCCTATGTGTAGTACTCTATGGTAGTCTTCAAAATTTTAATCTTCTAGATCGTTAAGTTATTTCTCCAATATAATTTTGGAATTTTAATCCTGCTCTGCAAAGTGTCTGTAACAATTACCTTCATGTTGTTTTCATAAGTGTATTTCTTTTTTTGTTGCCTTGTGCGTTAAAAATACAGAGAATATAACCAGACCCAGGACACACCTACTCACACCTAAGAAGTAAATCCACCCAATTGGAGAGAACCTTTAGTATCTTCCTTCTGAACATATTTCCCAGCAAACTGCACATTTCCCTCAACTTCATCTGCGCTGCATTCTTCTAGGTGGCTGATGCATGCTTAAGCGTTTACTTTAGACTAGGGAAGGTATATAACTTATTCTCTATGAATATTTAAGTTATAGGTATCGCGTTCAACACTTGAGAACTACACTTAAAGAATTATTCTGAAACACAGCAGAATCAGGGTGATTATTTTAAAGAATATAGAAGTTAACATACTGTATTGTCTCCATTGCGTAAAAAGAAGCTGAGCGAAGACAAGGAGTACGTACAAACTTCCAAATAATTTCTTTATCATAAGGACTATTACATACACGTGCACTCTGTGCAGATTTTGCAGTGGCCTCCCAGAGGGCACAGAAAAAACAAACAAACAAAAACCACTAAATAAGGGGAAGGCAATTAGGATTACAACTGATTATAAATTAACAATCAGGAAGGTATCGATATCTTCTTGTATATAGCTTATATAAAAGTTGAAAAAGTGAAAATTCAGGAAAATTAGAAGAAACAGGGAACTGATGAAACTGAGCAACAACAAAAGAAAATCAGATAAGGAGACAATTTATGTAAAAGAGAAAACAACTGTATTAAAACAGATTAAAATGTGACAGTCTTCAAAGTGCTCAGACATGTAAGATTGCAACGCTACTATGATCACAATGATACGGTCCTTCATAACATTATTTAGTTTGTGGGGTTTTTTTATTATTCCCTCAATATGGAATCTTCTCAAAGTTTAAATGCAAGCCAATGTCGAGATGTTTGTACGCAGATTAGCTGTATTGTTCAAACCATCAACTAACACTAAGAATTATTAAAAAAAAAAGAAAATAAAGAATTAACTGCAGGAAAAATATCAAAACAAGGTATTTAAGTAACATAATAAAAACAAATTTAAAAAGTGAATGTAATAGGCAACACGTGGATCTTTCAAAACTCACTTTACATAGGGAGCTGAGATTATATCCAAAGGTTTGTGCATTCCGAGAACCTGCATTCATGTAGTTTCCCATTAACAATACTAGTTCCAGCAGCTTGCTAAAGCTTTTACTCTTCTTTATCTCTTCACAGGCAGCACTGACAGCCATGATGTCAGGTTTGATGTTGTTCACCTGCTCCTCAAACTGAAGCTTAAAAAGAATAGCACTGAGCCGTGGCCGTAGTCTCTTCACGTTGCTCATCTGATTGAAAAGAAAATAGGAGATTTCCTTTAAAATTCATGCTACACTTTGGCACTGTACAAATGCATACAATCTGTAATGATTTATTGGTGTGACAGGCTTAAGAAGCAATATATCTGCTATAACTGATAGGAAATGAGCGAATGAATGAGAGACACTTGGGTAAGCAACTGAAATCCCATCTTGTGGTTAATACAAACTGCCCCCATCCTTTCCCAATAACTAGTATGTGTAAGCAATAAAAGATAAAGTGTCATCATATATCACATCTGTCAACTCATATACCAAATCCTATAAAACTAATCCAAGTTTATGACCCAGTACTTGCAAAGTAATAAAAGTAGTTCACAAATTTTGTATAACTCCGGATGTACCAAAACAAGGCAAATCTCATTTTCTGTTGCAAATATTTAAAAGCTGATTTCAATAACAGCTTACTATAAACTTGCAGGAAAACAACAGTTTTGAAAAATATCAGCTATGAAACACTTAATATAGCGTAAGTTAATATACACTAGTATTCTAACCCCACTATCCTACTGCACCTTATACAGTTAATTAGGTAAAGCAGAACACTCCCAGGAAAACAGCAGCTTCTGTAGATCACATGCAAAAGACTTCGCTTTTTCTACCATTTACTGGTCAGGGATTTGCAACAGAAGTTTCAATCTTCGCATATAACTTAGGTCACCAAATTCCCACCCCAGAGATACTTTGCACGTTATTTACTATACCCAAACAACAAGACTTCAAATTTTATTGCTTCTTTACATCAAGGAACACTGAATGCGTTCAATAAACGAAAGGTCTCCACCTCCCGAGTTTCCAATGTAATACCCATCCTACCAACTCTAACATGGAAATCTTCAAATATTTTTTAGGTTTGGCATCACATACAATCCCAGAAGCTTGCCTTCTTCCAATCTTGCTCCTCTTCTCCCTATCAAGCATTATATGTTCTTTGCTTTTTCCCCTCTTCCACAGAAGAAATCATGTTGTTTTCCTCCCTGCTCTGTGGTTCTGTTTGCACGTGAGAAACACTAGTCTCAAATTCTTCCATGAGCTTCTTCCCTCATTTTTCCCCATCCCTGTTTTCTGATCAATTTGATGAACTCTGTAAGACCTTCTTCCCCATACTTGTGTTTTGCCTTCTCAAGGCAAGGTTCAAGCCAATATTGCCTTGACAATTCCTGAAATCCTAAACTAGGTTTTGTTTTGTTTTTTCAAATAAAAAAATGTACATTATGGTTTCCAGCTATCAATACTTCTCAGTGCAAGAAAAGAAGCAATAATAACGGCACTTCTCCTACAAAGTAACAGGTTTCAGATGGTGGCCTTAAAAGTTTACCTTAAAATGGAAGTATCTCCCTCCAAACCACAGTGATACCTAAGGTTTTACGGAATATTTCTCAACCCATGTCTAGTCTTATCAATGCAAAAATAGCTCTGACAGTGCAATGTTCACAAGTCGTTTGGTGCTGATTATCCCACAATAGACTCAGTGAAAAGGATAATGGTGACACTGTCCATCTATTTCAGTGTAAAGTCAAACATGTTATCTTAAACTGATACTGAAGGCTGTCTAATCCAAAGGGGTTTTATATAGAAGTAGGAGAGGATGGAATTTACAGTCTATTTTATTGGTTTTACTGTGACAGCAATAGAAAATAAAATCAGGTAGAGTTAACATTTTATGCTACTAAGCCACTTCTGCAATGCCTGCCTGGCAGTGCAACCACCTGATGATGTCCCATTGAAGTAAACATACCATTTGCATTTAAGTTCACATAAGAAATCCCAAAGTAAAATAAGCAATCCTTTCCAATAACCACACTTTGGTTTGCATCACAGAGTAGAGCATACAAATAGGATGTTTTTCAGGTGAAACTAGGTTGAAAATCAACTGCACTACTTAGCTTTAGTCCACAGACTGCCTCCAGCCTGGTCCTGAAGTAAAACACTAAAATGTATATAGTTTAAATGTTAGCTCAGTACAACTGTAGGCAGATATTTTGGACTCATCATACGCTAAATAGCAATAGGAAGATATCCTGGACTCATCGTACACTAAATAGCATGTGGTAAAATTCTTACTTAAGTAAGCAAGGATAACCGGACCTGAATTTAAATAGGGCATTTCACAGTGAAATAGAAATGGAAATACTTAAATCCCCCCTAAGATGAACATAGTACTCTTACAACTTTACACTCAATTTAGGAATAAATACCTAAAAGAATATTAAGACACTGCACGGAGGCAAATTCACAAAGTCATTCTCCCAGCTCCATCAGGAAGAATCAGTATGAACTCCTTTTCCTCAAAAAAAATTCACTTACTAGATTTATGAAAGTACTATTACTTCTCAGAATTATTGAGAAGAATATTCTTAATTTTAAGTTTTTTTCTCCACTCAGGAAAACTTTGAGACTAAACTAGAAAACCACAAAACTCCATTGAAATTATCCAGATTTTTGATATTTGTCTCTATTCAGTGTGCAACAGAGACAATCAAATTAACATCAAACCATGGGAATTAACCAAATAAAGCATAAGTGGCATTGATTTTAAATGGTACCAAACTCAAGATACTACAGAACCAGCTGAAGGTGCATCATTTATTGACTCTGGGCTTCTCAGACAGGCAGATCCTTGAAACTGAAATAATCAGGTACTTTAGATCACAAAAATCTGTTGCACAAACTAAGCAAGCACATATGCATGAAAGACGCAAAGTTTTCATGAGAACCAGTTGAAATACAACAAATTATGAAGTTCTGTACATAAGTCTTAAAGGATGGATGCAGAAATATGTAATCTAAAAAATCAGAAGTACATGCCAGAAATGCAGCAGAAATGCCACTGTTTTGGGGTTTTTTATTATATTTTTAAACACTCTGAAATACATAGTTCATGTACAACACATGTTGCTGGCACTATCTGTTTATCTATTTGCTAAGTCAATAATGGAGAAGGAAGGAGATGGAGAGGCCCCTTACCAATACGTGGCTTTCTTTGTGACATGTAGCCTACAAAACATTCAAACTGTAAAATCCATACACCTTATCAAAAGAGATGCTCGGAATTTAAGTCTTGCAGTGTTGAGAGAGTTATGTTCATGCTCTACACTTTTTTATATACAGCATGTAAGTACATAAATCTACTTATGTCCTTATAGTGGAATCCTGAAAAGACAATCCGAATAATTAAAAAGGGAAGTTGAATTAGAAAGCTAAATAGTGAGTGAACTACACGTGTCACAGCGAACTCAGTGTATGGGTAATGAGCTCTATTTTTCAAGTAATGGTTCATAAGCATATTCTCACTATGTGCAAGTCCAAATGGGAACTGACAACAGAGTTGAGCTATTCACCAGTAGCTCTCACAGCCCTTCACCCAACAGAAGAGAGCAGTTTTTCTCTCAAATACAGCATAAACCAGAAGGCACCTGCAAGAGTGTGCCATCTAGTAAATGTGCACTTTTCACTGTCTGCTTTGTTGATGTCACGTAAAGGAACATGTCTCAGAAGTTACACTGACATTACATTTTGATCACTGAAATTGTTTCGTTCTTACCACAAGCTTGTAGAGAAAAACACTGCAAGGGTTCCAGTTTCACAATATACCTTCTTTAACGGATCAACAGTGACGAAGCTGTCACACCACCTCAAAGTGTTCCCATCCAAAAAGTAAAGTATCAGCTACAGACAAGATGATTAAAAGAGTAAACTGGAAGGGCATCCCCTGTGGACAATGTATGGTTTTCATCACTGCAGCATCAGTGAATGCTACTTTTTACAAGTAAAAAGTGTGAATTCCTAACACCCATCTTTAGACTCAGGCACTTGAAAAGCAGAAAAAAAAATTCCAGTAAGGAAGAACTGATACCTAAACAGACCTTTTATCATGTTAAAAGAAGAAAAAAAAAAAAGACCTTGTTCAAGGTCAACATGGTCAAATCTTACTGAAGACCACCAGCATTCTGGAAAGACCAAACATTATTTCAGTGTATGGGAAATCAATCCACTATAACGGAACAGTATTTTTATTGAGATGTTTTTATGGCTATGTGGAAATAGTACATCTTTCTTTACCTTTGACATGCTCTTTTTCCCAAATAAATGATAAAGTCAAGAACTGCCAACTCAAAATTAAAATCACTTAAGAGAAATCAGAAAGTCGTTATACTTACAATGTGGATATGTGTACCTGCAAACAATTGAACTGATGACTTTTCAGCTTTACTACCACTGACAGAGGGCATGTCCTGCTACTCTGTTTTTCCAGCTAGAATTATAAACAGCTTGAATTTGCACCACTGACTCGATTTCTTGCAAATCCAAGATTTTCCTAAAGGATATTCAGGACAAAGGAGGAGGGAATGTACTGTAAGCGACACAGGAACAAGACCTATCAATTACCTCCTAGCTGCACACAGGTAGCCTTCTCTTGTCTTGTGGATAACAGTGCACTGATGGACAGTGCAGAAAATCCCCGGTACTGTTTTTGATGGCATTATGTTTAACACAGGTGGACCAACAAGGCCAGTACACAAAAGGAATGGAGGCATTCCTTTTGAATACTCCAGAAGTCACCTGCCTTATTAAATACATCCAAATTGCCAATGGGAGCTACAACACAGCTGTCAAAATAAGCTGACTTTACAGTCATCATGCTGAAATTCACAGATAGGTATGTTCTACTATGAAAAGAAAGCGGTGATTTTTTTGTCTTACCCAAAAAATACAATTAGATTTACTGACATCTTGATCAGAATGGAATGCAGAGACAGCATTTGTTTCTCCAAGTTGAGTTTAGACTATGGTATTTTCCTAAAAAGGAAGCATCCAGGAGTGGGAGGGCCTGAATTTCCCAAATTCTTCTGTTTTTAGCAGATCTAACAGATGTCAGGAAAGCTATTTTCATTAAAAGGTACATATGGAGCAGATGCCACTAGACCAAAAAGCTTTCCTCCTGGGAAATCAAGTCAAGAGTTTAATATAGGTAAAAATCATCTGTAAAAACTCTAATTCAGCCAGATAGCAAAAATAAATTTATACCAGAAGTCATTGAGAAATTTGAAATAGAATAACATAATATCAAACAAAATGGAGCAAAGTTTCTAAAAGTAAAACACATCTAGCTGTATTCCAGATGGAAAAACGTGATCAGCTTAGCTCTAAAATAAATACCTTATCTTCTGTCTGGCAACTACCAGGAATCCACCTCCTAATGAAAGGTCTACTATATTACTTTGAGTGTCACAGCATACAGGCCACGAAGGTACAGAGAGATGATCAAGGTCTGGATGGAAACGTCTGAAAACCACGATAGCAGGCTTAATACTTTCCATCAGGTTGAACCACCACAATAACTCCAACATAAAAGTGGATATTGATGCTATGTAATTGTTTAAGCAATACACAGTGGCAACAGACCACAATAACAGCTGATTGTGATGTCTTTGATGTGACAGACATGATTCGTTTCAAAAAAGCTCAGATGTCTAGCATGTTCATATTTAGTACAGTCTTCTCTGTTGACCCAACAAGTTGTCGAAGTTAATTTCCTAAGCAGGAAGGTATGCGTCTATGATGATGATGGTACTGGTAAGAAAAAAAGCATTCCACTGTAGATCTTCTGTAGTCCTATCAATAGAGAATTCAGTAATGACTGTGGAATTTTAATATGGTTATTCAGTGTGTTTGGAGCCACAGATAATCTGAGGCAAAAACAGTCTGACATGAAGTGTCACATAAGTGAATGCTATGGAAGACAGCTTGCTTATCCTGGAGAAAGTTCCCCAGTTCTACAAAATGATCACAGGGAAAGTAAATCCTAAAGCACTTGGGCTCCATAGGAGCTCTGTTGAGCTCTAAAGTCTGAAGCTGTAAGAGGTGAAATATCCACATAGTAATTTCAAGCTCCACAGATCTAAGAGGTACTGACTAGCCTCAGGATTCTTTCAGCACAACTGCCCTACATTAGCCAGTCATTTGGATGTCTCGCTCAAGCTAGGTGGCTAAATTCCAAGAAACCCTTGAATTTGCAGAGAGTCAAAATGGCAGGATCATGTAGTGATCGTGATCCTTACTCAAAGCAGAAGTGTTTTTCTTAAAATGTCCAAATCGCAATATGAACATTAGAGGATTGCTTACATTTCTCATGAAGAAAAAGCATCAAATCAGATTCAGGACAGGCTCTTAAGACATTTAGAGGAATTTGCAAAGTGAATGGCTGGAGGCAAAAAATAAGGACGCTCCAGACAAACAACCTGATTGATCTGAAGCTGTAGGGATATCTGCCAAGGAGAAAACTGAAAGAGATAGCCTATGTGTGTGCTAGAAGAAACAACAGCCAACCACTTCCAGCCATCTGAATTAACAATACAACAAATTTTTTAAATCTACTCTTTAGATTAGCTACCCAAAATAGTTCTACTGGAACTGAGCAGTGATAAGAGTCAGACCTGCTGGTACTGTATCTTTTACAGGAACATTCCTCTATGATTCAGCATCACAATCTTTCAGTGATACAGAAGAAGTAACATAATGCAATCCATTCCAATAGCAATTGCAAACACTCAGCTCAGCGCAGATGGCCACTTTCAGAAGATATTTCTGGTGCCTGGTTCTCCACCCTAACCAGTTTCAAAGTTTGGAAGACATCAATGTTACAGGAGCTAAGGACGTTCTCCCTCTAAACAACTTTATTGCAATTTGTCATAAAGATTTTTTAATTGTCACATATGGCATATAATAGAAAGTTAATATTTGGCAACACTCCTGGAAAGGCTGGAATTACTGGTAGAGAACACAAGGCAAAGCAGCAGATACACATGACTTCTAAAAGACAACAGAAGAAGGTAAGGTTTACAGACAGAAATTAATACAATCAAAACATCTCACAGCACAGGTGCACCTCACCACTTCAGGATTTTAAAAAAACAGAAGTGCCTCTAGGTATGTCTGTGCCCAAGCATCAAGTATTAGGCATGGCAGAGCACACCTCTGCAGATATAGTGATACTGTGACATTTTCCAGACAACAGTGAAAAACATTAATACATTCTGAGTTATCCTCAATGAGGACATACAGGTGAAACCATCAGCTGAATATGGAATTGATCATTTTAAGTGTCTGCTGAATTATTTAAGACAAACTAGCCTTCATCAGGCCTCACTCTAATCTTCAATTTACTCTAGTGAAATCTTATCCTTTGGTACAAACTCATTAAAAACACATCCATCAATGAACAAGCTGTGAAGCCACGTAAGGATTGCTTGCCATATTCTATTTGGGTTAGCTATCAGTCTATTTTACAAGGTTTGGGCATTAATTATTTCTGAAACAATATTTCATAAATTCCCTCAATTTTATCTTTGAGTAAATAAAAGTGATCAAGGAAAAATCTGTTTCTTTTTTTCACTCCTGGCCAATATGGGAACATATTTTCAAATATTTCAACTTTTAAGAAAAGAAATAAAGCAGGAGCTTATCACACATGGCTCTTGAGACGCTATTCTCAGGTGTGAAACTGCCAGCACAATTGCCTACACCCAAGGTGAAATGTCAACTAATAGCATCCTGACAGTATTAGCAACTTTTTACATCAAAAGTGTTTATAAAGAATGTCAAAATTATGATTTTTTTTTAAATGGAATTGCATTTATGGATTTAAAATCATATTAATAAATTAAATATGTCCAGGACTATTTTACACCACTAAGGATTACAGGCACTGACAAGTCCAGATGCTTGCTACTGGATTCATCTCCCTCCATGCAGGATAATAAAATCAGAAGTACTTTTGGGAACAGTTCCTGGTGTAACAGGCAATTAACATATGTGGGCATGGATAGGCCTGAAGCCTTAGCACTGTTGTGTGGGCAAGAGAGTGGGGAGAGGTGGAAGCGTGCTGCTGGGGAGTTGGTGGGGAACTATAGTTACAGAACATTCTCAGCTGGAGCAGTGAGAAAGCCTAACCTATCATAACAACATGCAACTCTCTAAAGATCTAATCACTTATATTTTGAGTATTCTAGCACTCATCTATATAAACTGTATCCCAAAATAACTTGGGGAGGGTGGGGACAAAGATATGGAGACGCCTGATATGGGACCAAACATTGCCATGCAGCTCTGTGCCTCCAGAAGCATCCAGAGATGTAAGGCCCGAGAGCTGCAGGGATGCCTGCTAGACATTCATGTTCTGAAGAGCTGGAACATGCTTCCATTCAGCTTCCCGATGATGTGCTGCTCCATCTTCCCCATGATGAAAAGTGGAAGATGTGCTGTTTAACCATTATAACTTGCCTTAATAAACCTTCCTCTGTCTTATTCTTGAGTCCTCAACTATCTGACTGGATACTCAGCTCATGAGGTCTCTTGCTGTCTCCCTAGCTGCACTCAGAAATTCTTTGGGAAAATGCAATTCTATACAGGCCAAAAGCATATCCGTGCCTATTCTAACAAATTAGCACTATGGACAATAAAGTTCAATGTCCAAAAAGCATTCTCCAGTGCTTTTTAGTTGATTAGTATGGACACAGCCCTAAAATGTCATCTAGTGATTTATCATCCCCACAATTGCTAAAAATAGTGGGATACACAATGGTTCAGAAAGTTGCCTTCAAAATATCAAATAATATTCAAAACCAAAACAAAAATTGATGAGAACTGAATTTGGATGGTTTTGGTCACTATTATTCCTGAATGATTTTAGTACAAAAAAAAGGACAGGCCACCGAGGACATGAAGGACTGCATATGCAAAACCATGCTTATAGATCAAAAAGAATAAAGGATTTCAGGATCTCATACAAAATGTAAAACTATGTGGATTCTCTGAATCATCACCTGCCATCAACAATCCTGGCCAGACTGCTTGGACATGCATATCGCGGTGCTCAGAAGAATGTGGGTATTAAAGAATGAGTGGGTTAAAACTATAAAGATACTAGCAGGTAAAAATCAATTTACATCAAGATTTTGTAAGTAAAAATCACTTTTCCCTTTCCGTAAGTTCTCACACTGAGATGTTTCTCTCTATGCTCATTTTTCCATGCAAGCCTGAAACTTAAAAGCTTTAGGTTACTGTAAACTTCTACTTTGTATTTATCCTTCACCTTAGAAGAAAGTTCAGAAAATTTACTTCAAACGAGCAAGCAATAAGATGCCCTTATCAGATGCTTCATGACCCTTACAATTTTAATATCTTAGAAAAAAACCTCAGTTAGTTCTAATTAATACAAATGAACAATAATAGAAGATAATCTTTAGTACTTGAATATTTTACATTCAAAAAACCGAACAAATGTTGACTCACACATATCTATTACAGCTGTATTAAAAACAATTAGAAGGAACAATGGTTTATTTTTCAACTCTCCACCAGTCTCTCAAATAAGCACATATTTCTTTTCTTACGCTATGTTTCTTACAAGGCTCTAACCTTGCTTGCCTGAAATTAATACCACTGGTATTACTGGATCACATTCTTAATTATGTTGAATTTGAGAAAGTGATCTCCATTACTTCTTTTTGTTCTTATTTTCAAAAAGTCCTACACAGCCGTTAACCATGACTTAGGATACTTTTTTTCTTTTTTTTTCCCCCTCAAGAGACACCAACATACTGATGCATTTTAACTTTACCTTGATTACCACAACTGAGTAAATAGAGAGACTAGAGAGATTACCACAACTGAGACTAGATATAAGGAAGACATCTTTTACAATGTGGGTGATGAAACACTGGAACGGGTTGCCCAGAGAGGTGGTAGATGCCCCATCCCCGGAAACATTCAAGGTCAGGCTGGACGGGGCTCTGAGCAACATGATCTAGTTGAAAATGTCCCTGCTCAATGCAGGGGAGTTGGATTAGATGACCTTTAAAGGTCCCTTCCAACCCAAACTATTCTATGATTCTATGATAAACAAATGTAGGAACTCTCACTTATGAAATTATAGATTTAAACCAAAGTTTCCACATGGAAAACTGATTCAAATATAATAATCGTTATCACAGCTTCCTCCCAATTCTCATCATCAAAAGGTTAAATTCTGTTGGTCATGGTAGATTTAACTGCTAATCTGTTTCTCTGTTTCTAAAGCTCTGTAATGTAAACTAGGCTAAAAACAAACCTAAAACTTACCATTGTGAAATCCACCTTTGTGAAACTACTGCTATTTTCTGAATTGAATAAACAAATACTACAAGAAAACAAGTAAAAAGGTAATAATTTCTCCGACTTTAGACCTTTCATGCTCTTTGCAAGCAACTGAGTTTCACGTCTCATAAAACAACAAAACATGTTTTGACTGGATTTTTTTTGTTGCAGGAGTATACTTCTTTTAAAGAATCTCAGAGACCTATTCAATGACCTTTTGAGATAAGTGGTGATAATTTAATCAAATAAAGTACAGTTAAGATAGGGATGAACTATAAATAGTTCCCTTGAATGTCTGATAAAACCTCAACAAGAAATAAAAAGCAAAAGATTTCATTAGCTTTTGTAAGTAAGAAATTTGGACCAAGAGAAATTGATAGTTTGGCTTCAATCAGAAAACTACGCATGAAAATCTTGGAAAATAAATAAAAGTGTCAAAACCAAAAGCATATTCCTCTTTTTTTTTTCCCTTGTTCCCAGAATATAGTTAGAAGCCTCCCAAGAATACAGAAACCAGCATTACATTTGGTGTACAATGACTGTCACGCTTATTAAAGATGGATCGAAAATGAACACCAGCAACAGCTTTCAGCAAAAGCACCACTTCAGTACTAGTTTTGTTTTACAAGGACCTGTACTCCAAGAAGACTGCCTTTGTCACATCTGTAACTGGCACCGATTCAGTTCAGTGATGTTTCCTGACCAGACAACATTCTTCAGTTGATTAAGAATAGCGATCACTGCTTTTCTATCCCACACCTGTACTCCAACCATTCCAACATTTAAGTACACATATTTGATATCCACACAGACAGCTACGAATAACAAGCTCCTACAGTTACAAAGACATGATAAGCCTTTTCCTAAAGACTGCAGATACATCTCCCATATGAAATCCTCACGTATGAAGCTAACAATGACCATCTTAGCTTGAAATGCTACGAGTGGAACAAAAAAAAATAAAAATCAAAGATTTATAAAGATAAATGCACCCAGCAAAAGAAATAGCCTTATTCTTTGTTTGTCTGGATGAAATCATTAACAAATATGAATTATGAGCTATGCAGAAATTATATCCAAATTATATTTCCACAAAATCATCAACTGTCAGCAGTGACCTAGCACTGTGTTCCTTTTCCTATTCCGGTCTTCCTTTGTTAATTCAACATGGGAAATATTATAAATGTATCTTCCCACTGGGAATGGAAAAAGCGATTACAAGTACTGTTGACAGAACATACTATAAAACATAGGAGGAAGGAGGCAGAATAGGTTACTTTGTGATAACTACAGTATTTTCTTCGCATTTACATAGAGAATAGAAAAGAAAATCATCAGTGTAGAAAAATTCACTGAAAAAGTTAAGATTTATTAATGCAAAAGTAAAGCCAAACTATTTTAACTATGGAAATTCAAAAATAACTCTGTATCTCCCAATGAAACATTGTCACAGAAAATACCACTTTTTTTTTTTTTTGGTAAGCTAAATTACTTTTTTAAAGAAAGAGAATCACAAATCATTCCAACAATAATATTCCAACAATCAGGCCTTACGCATGCATGGATATGTCCACTAAAAGTCAAATTACAAGGCATCACTTGTACTCTTCTCAGAGTCTGGAACCTCTTCACATTTAGGAAGAAGCAGCTGGTATTGTATCTATAATATTATATTAAAACTATATTTCAGAAAAGGACCAAAAAAATTTATAATAAACCAGAACTCACCACAACTCCAAACTGCTCCGGCTCAGACAAATTATTATACTCGCTCTTGAACTTGGACAACGCATTCAATTGTTCTTGTTCAGGAAGATGTTTTATTAAATTCTATCAAGAAAAAAAAATAGGCTTAAAAAATCTCAGATTCTATGTTGCTTGTATTATTGTAGGCAAATGGTATTCCACATGCATCATTACCATACACCCCAAAGACAACACTCCTCCCTGAAGACAGTAGAACATAACTTGACAACGCACAAACTAACGTAACAGAGTCTAAAAAAGCAAGTGATTAAATACTACTACCTAGCATCTTTTACTGGTTCTGTAAACATTTCTAGTCTTTTTTTAAACACCATTTTTGAAAAGAAAGAATATGCTTGATAGGCATTATACAAACAGAACACCAAGAAGCAAATAGAACTGGGAAGGCAGAATAAGAATTTCAAGTGTAACATATCCACCTAAAGGATGGCAAGAATTATTAATGCTAGACAAAAAGTATTTATTTTCTAGTATTTCAAAACAAAAGCTTAAAGACATTAGACACTACTACGTCTCAAAACTTGCCAGAAGTAGGAATTCAGAGGTGGGACTCAGCTTCAGCTGAACTCAGGAGTCTATATGGGGAGCTTGGAAACTTACACAAGTGAATGTCTTGTGAACACAGTTAAGGCAATCTAAACACGTCACCTTCATCTGATCATCTGAAGAGCCCTCAGACTCTCTGGAGCTACCTGAACACTTAGACACCTATATTTACATACTGACCTCTACATTTAGGCACCTGAATCCCACTCTAATTACAATCAGTTAGGTTGGCTAAAAATGGCTATTCTGAGGTTCTGGAAGTAGAGAGCTTCTCAAACATTTAATTATGGTATATAATTTGAGTCAGTAGCTCAGTCCCTTCCAAAATGACTACTATAATTAGAGAGACCCTCTAGCCTGGTCTCTTTCTCAACTTATGACTCTTGTGTTCCTGAGAGAACAGGAGAGATTGTGAAGAGAGAGATTGTGTTCTTTCTTAAAACGCTTCCTGGTCTATTGATAAGATGACTCTTCTGAACTAAAATAAATATTCAGTCAGGTCTAGCAAACGCAGCTAACCCACCACCTACCATATTTCAAGAAAGGATCAGAAAGACTAGCATTTCCTCATTACTTGACAGAAAAGGCAGACACTTCAGTTAAGTCAAAGTCTGCTTTACCATTCTGCAAGTAAATAGCTTTGGTGATATACCACCAACAGAAAAGAATTTACTTCAGTTAGTGAACAGCATCTCAATCTGAAAGTCTTAAAAAAAACCCAGACCCTAATTTTATCCACAAAAGATCCTAGTTTCTTCTTCTACAGGAAATCCAGCCAGTTAGGATATACAAATTCTCTCTCTGGGACCAGAGAGATAAAAAGTCATAGCTATGCTTCGCTTAACATACTTCCCCAATTTAAGAAGAAAGAATTCAACGCTAACTAGTACCTCAAAAATATCCCTAAACCAGTAGTCAACTCAGTGGCTCTATGCTACCTTCACAACCTGTATTAGTTGTTCAAAGCTACCCCAGGTGTCTATTCAAATTGCAACTGAATCCTTGGATTGCAGTATAGATATTCCTCTTTTAAAGTATGAAAACACTAGCTTTGTAACTGAAGAACAGATATATCCAAAGTTTTAAAGTTTTTTTTTAAAAGCAGCTTGAATATTTTAATACTACTACTATTAATTTTTTATAACTCAGTCTTTTGGCTCTTGTAACAATTGTAGTTTTAAGGTAGTTCAGCATTTATCAAGCCTTTTTTTCTGATGCATAAAAAGATCTAGACAGTCTTTTATCACTGTTTCGTTTTAGTGTAAAAATAGTTACTATTACAAGGACTGAAACCCTACTTTGATTCTAAAGACTACGATAAGTAATACATTTTACAATATTTTGTGATATCCAAAGTAAGAACAACGTAGTTTACCAACAAAGTGAAGTCAGTAAATAAGAAAAGCTAGGCTTACAAGCAAAGGTCTAAATAAACCAAAGAAACAGTAAATGATAGTTAAAGGGTAGACTACTTTAACAGACTGTCTATGCTTAGATAAGGATTCTGGTAGGAAAACGGAAAACTATTACAAATGCATAATAATGCTGAAAATAACAATGCAAAATTAAACTTTATGGAGCTTGACTTGGACATGGTCAGACTGACTTTCAGCATGAAGAATTCAGGACAGTCATATATATCCTTACCATCATTACATTTGGAAATTTTTTTTGTAAGAAAGACTACATTTATTAATTATGGATGAAGATGTCCAGCACTAAATCAGTAACACAGATCAAAAAAGTGTACAGAGTGTAAAAAGATACACTTTAAATTAGAGATTCATAACCCACTTATTTCTTATCTTGATATACGTCTATATAACCAGCTCTAAATATATTTCCTTAATCTTAACTGAGATTAAAATGCTATTGTTTGATGCCACAATAATTTTCACATGTAGAAAAACTGACTGCAAAACTTTTTCAAAAAAGAGAAACAGTCAAGCGTTCTATGAATGTTTTCAACATTAAGCAGCAGAAAAAAAAAACTGAAGCAGCAGCTGATATCAAAGCAGCTTTATGGTGTTCAGATAAAGCTTTTGAACTGCTAAAGATGAAACACATTTTGAATATCAAACAGAGAATAAGCAGGAGAAAGAATTTTGACTAAGTCACAAGAAAAATTCCAATAATTAGTCAATGACTATTTGGGTTACACCATGAGTTGGAGTATTTACATCTTTAAGAACTAGATTCCATTTTTAACTGGAGAAAGTGTGGCAGGGGGAGGATACGTTTTATTTCTTAAGCATAACAGAAGAATGGGATTAAGGAGAAATTTCTAGCTTGACAAACTGTGACATTAGGATACACTGAGCAGTATTTGAAGCTAGACAAAAAAAATTGATAAGGGCAAGAAATTTCTAGAAAGGAAAAATACCATAATATCTTATGGTACCTTATTTATATAAGTAAAAAAAGTTACATGCTTGCAAACTTACATATGTTTTTGCTCTTTTCAGAATCATGAAATATACGGGACTACATTTTCATAGCTTGATCATAACCCACAGTTGGGAAGGTTTTTAAAGGAACAGACTGCCCAGGGAAGTGGTTGAGGCACCATCCCTGGAGGTATTTAAAAGACGGGTAGACATAGTGATTAGAGATATGTTTTAGTGTTGGTTTTTGTCAGAGTTAGGTTGATGGTTGGACTCCATGATCTGAAAGGTCCCTTCCAACCTAGGCAATTCTATGATTCTAAATAGAGACATACAGCTGGATAGTTAAATTTATTTAGTAACCCAAGCATATGTGAATGTGGAAAACAAATTTTTAAAGCAATAAGGCACATTATTCTTTTACTTCCAAAGAAAGATAGGTGTCTTAAGTCCTTTTTTGAGTTTAAACTCAGATGGTCCCCTTTTCAAAGTTATCACAGGCTTGTTTTACCCAGAAACAAGAAACTTGGATGAAATCATTTGATAAAAATGATCACAACCAAACTTGTAAAGTAAATTTGAAGCTTAAGTTCGACTGAATTTTCCATTTGATTTAGGCCTGCAAGTATTTAATAACTTTACAAAAAAAATGTAATTTATACTCATGAATCATTTATAGGCTTAAAAAAACCCCAATATGTGGAACCTGCCATGTTCTGACGGTATGCCTTGTTATATATATTACTGTATTCATACAGGATACTGTGAGCATTATCACTCCTACTACACTGACTTGCACACAATCACAGCAGCTGCTAACATCACTGTCCTCTTGTAGGATATTATTCCTCACCTCACGTTTGCCTCTTCACTTATTCCATCTCTCAGCTTTTCATGCTGTTTTAGAGAATTTCTACTATCATTCCAAATAAAATAAAATAAAGATACACCTCTGGCATTGTTTGAGTCTGAAGAAAACCTTGAAAAAGAAAAGTGATGCAAGTGCAGACTAGAATGAACAAACAGCTTAGAGGTGTAAACTGCTCTGTTCATCCTAATAACCTTAAAGTAATAGTTTCAGTGCCAACATTAACTGCATCATTGAATGAAATAAAGAGAATTATATAATGATCATATATACTGTCACTGGAGATGACAGCTCACGTTTGTTCCTTCAAATATTTCTTAAAAGAAACATTTCATTCTTCAAATCAATCAATAGACAAGCTCCATTTAAAGGAAAGTGAAGTCCAAATAGCTCAATAGAGTCTCAAGATTTTTGAAATCCAAGTGACAAGAAGTGAGGGCCAAACTGCATGCAGGAAGAAAAGGAGCATGTTGAACATTGTACAGCCTCCTCAGTAGGACCTTATTTTGACATTCCAATATGGTGGAAATTTATTTTGCAAGCAAAGCACACAAATATAAATTTGCCTTGTTTTGACCTTTGAATAGAAATTGCTATGTGTTGCAGTATGAGTCATACATTTGAATTTCAAAGAGTCTTAATGTTAGAACTCATTATGATTCCCTCTATTACCTGTATTATTTATTCACTAATCAACACTCTTGCAAAAAGCATACATTTCCTAAAAATCTAACTTTATCTTTCTTGGATGTTTCAACAGGGACTGGTACCCATGTCTCTAACACACTTCTGCGTATGTTGTAGCAACTAACTATCTAAATCCTCTGTAAGTGAAACCTATGCCACATTACTAGTGATTGATAATAACTATGATTTGACATTTATGAGCCATAACAGCAAAAATTTGAAGTTCATCACAGCAGGCAGGAGTCCTGTCCAAAAGACAGACAATCTTGGTCTAAACACTTATCTTTACAAATCTAATGGATGCCCACCAAGATGACTGGGGAACACAGCACAGAACAGGCAAGGAGAGGTTGAGAGAAGTGAGTTTGTTGAACAGTAAGAAAACAAGCCTCAGGGGAGCTTAATGTGGTCTGCAGGTACCCAACTGGAGGGCACAGAGAAGATGCAATTAGGTTCCTCTTGGAGGCGTCCAGCAGAAGGCCAAGGTCACAACTTGCAACAATGAAAATTCCAATTAGATAAATAAGAAAAAGTTTTTCACCATTACGGTAGTTCAACACTGGAAACGGTGTCCAGAAAGGCTATGGAGTGTCCAGCCTTGGAGATAATAAAAAATTAATGGGAAATGGCCCCAAAGAACCTGCTCTAGTTGACGTGGCTTTGAGCAGGGGCTTGGATTTAATGACCTCCAGACATCCAAATTATTTTTTCCCATAGCGCTATAATGAAGTATTAGTATTTAAATTATTTTCTGAAATTCTTTGACTTATCAGCCCTAAATAACACTGTGCACATAAGAACACGACGAACTTCCAGTTTCTTTTGTGTTCACACAGAATTACACTGACTTTGTACTTTGAATAACATAATACAGAAAGGGAAAACACTATCCAAATAAACTCTAGGGAAGAAAAGTGGTCACTGAGTATGCCCTAAGGCAAGATCCCAAATTGTATCAGCTCTAAGAGGATTGTGGGGGGGAGAAACAAACAAACAAAAATAACCACCAAAAACCAACAATATACCCACACTCCCGCCAAAAAAAACCAACCAACCAACAGAAGATCCAACCTTTTACCATCCAGTTTTTGACCAGAACAACAGTTTTGTGCAGATGAGACAGAGGTAGAAACAAATTAAAGAAAAAATTAATAACTAGGGAAGAAACAGAATATCATATGCTGTTTGAATATATACCAAAGAAAAATCTCAATTTAGGCGTGGACAATATCAATGCAGAAAATAAAGAATATAAATTCAGCTGCTTTCATAAAAAAAAGTTAGCTTTACAAATATAAAAAACCTACAGTTCACAGAAAAACAAAAGTTCTTGCAGTGATTTATTATCCAAAAGTTTATGTTAAGAGGCTTTTTAGCTACAGGTTTCTGTGTAATGAGAAACTTATCCTGAAATATTGGGATTTAAAGTGTCATTTTCCTTACCTGAATCATGGACTCTGACAGCTGTGTTTCATCTACTTCCAATATCATCATTTTGATTTCCTCATAAGGCACTCGGAAAGAACCAAGGAAAATTGCTAAAACAAAGATTCAACATATAATGAAGAAAGCAAGACAACAATCTTTCTTCTACTTACAAAACACCAATTAAACAGGCTATAGCATCTACAGGTCGACAAACACTATGCAAAGTAATATAGATAACGATTTTAAATGTATTCTTAATTACTGTTATCCTACAATTGCAGCCTTCTCCATTCATTTGTTATGCACAATATCCAGCAACACAGAAGACCTCCATAAGCAGCCAGTGACAAGTCTACTCTGCAGGACAATCGCTGCCTTTATAGTATTCTGTGCTGTGGTGACAATTACACTTTTTTCCTCAATGGTCTTGTCGGAGCTTTCTCATAAAAAAGCACCATGAGAAAAAAAACAACATATAAACAGTTAAAAAACAAAGTGCTCTTATAAAAACTGTGTATTTATTCATCATAATCCAGTAATTTCCTATATTACTTCTGCCAGCATTTCAGAACCTATTCTTTATAGAACTCCTCTCTGCCAAAACATTATCATCTTTATTTGCATATTATTGCATAATACTGAGTATTGCCTTATTTCTATACAGCACATGAGAGCTGACCAGACATCTTGTAAACATTATTGTCTTTTTTGCTGGGGGGGCGGTCTGGGGGGCTGGGGGGGACAGGCAGTATCCCTTGATGAATATGTTGAACATACAGATAGATAATTAGATATATAGCTGTACGCTTCTACTTCAATATGTACAGAAGATAACTTCAGTCTTAAACAAGGGATAACTTTAACTGTTTTCTGTGTCTTTTTAAACGTGTTTCAGTTCTATCAACACACACATTTGGGCTTAACACCAACTACTGCACGTATGTACATATTCTCATACGCCTTAAGCAAAAAGCGGTTACAAGGCAGTCAGACAAGACAGAAAGACATTTTTATGATACATTTATACAACACTACTTTGTCATAAAAACAGAATCTACTTACACAGATTCTGTGCAATCTTTGGGTCCAAAACTTTTAATTCTTTGATTCGCTTCTTAATGGATTTCTTTTCTTCAAAATCCTCCTCCTCTTTTTTTACTGCCAAAGCAAACACAAATACACTCACTGTTAACTCTTAATATTTAGCGAAAACATGAATGAAGTCAGAAAATATTTTTGGTATCAAGTGTGGTCAATTCACAAAGAAAAGAACATACAGAGGTTTTGTATTTATTGCTTGTATTCTTAAAATTTTTGCTCTTCAGTCAAGTTTGTCAGCATGTTAGCCTTCTAAAATGAGATTTTTTTTTAATATAGAGAAACTGAATAAAGATGCTAATGTTAATCGCATAAATGGTCTAAGGTCATGAAAGTCATACTTAAAATATCAGGCAACATACTTAATTCAACCTGGCCAGGTTAATATTCTCAATTGGATTTTAATAATAAGAAATCTTAAAGAAGATATGTCAATATATCTCAACACCAAGCAATAAAGAACCAACCCAAAAATTAAGTATTTCTGTGACTGCTTTTATCTAAATATATGCACCAAAATTATCAAAAACCACTGGCATATTAAAAAAATTATCATTACCTTAGAACATAAATGAGTATACACCTATTTTCCTTATCTCCTCCTAAAGGATGTATTTTTAAATATACGATGTAATCACTTTATTAAAAAATACCACAAAGACAAAGTGATTATGTAAGAGTACATTCATATTGCTGGAATTCTTGGCTTATTCGTTCTTTTCAGAAAATAATTCATACAAATAGGATGTCCCAAACGCATTATGTAAGCTGAATTTATTTCTCATTATTCACACACTGTCATAAGAATTTCACTTAAAAAAACAGCATAGGCTTGATAATGTATTAGTAGGACCCATTCCAATTATTATGCAAACAAGCAAAAAAGACCAAATCCACACAAATCTTTCCTTAAATCCAATCTGGTTGTCCTTTATTATTTTCTTCCTTTGTTCCTTCCTTTTTCCCCCCACCCCAACACCAATCTTCATTGTCAAATGTTATTCACTCAATGTATTACTATTGTTTATCTAATTCTCTGTTTCACAAATGAAATCAGTTTCCAAGCGTTTACAGCATGATTGTTCCAAATTAAGTTACACATGCTTCAAACATTTGAGAGTAGAAAATATGTTGTTATAAAAGTGCCTGCTATTGACTTCAGAAGGAGATGGATATAGATGAGAAGTCTTGTCAAGACGATACAGGATTAAAATTCCTCGCTCACTGATGATTCTTGACAAAATTAGATGTAACATGAATTATCAGGAGGGTTTCCCTACATTGAAATTACTTCCATAAATTTTAAGAGAGATCTTTGAGAGCTATGTCAAGCTGGATGGGCTCTGAGCAGCCTCAGCTAGTTGAAGATGCCCCTGCTCATTGCAGGGTGGTTAGACTAGATGGCCTTTAAAGATCCCTTCCAACCCAAACTGTTCTGTGATTCTTACATTTTTTTTTCCTCAGCATAATAAATTTTGTCTAGGACTGGGACATAGACTAAATGATCTCTTGAGGTCTTTGAGTTTTGTTGTCTAGGGTACTACTGAAAAGAACATAAAAGACCTCACATGGGGATTGAAGGAACTGGATTCTAGTCACTTCTGAATCATTGGAGACACAAATTTGAATCACTTCCCAAATTACTTTTAATACTATACACCTGCTAGGCAGCATGATGCTTCTCTTGAGGACGTGCCACAGTGCAGAAAAGAACCTGGTAGTCTGAAAAATGAAATTACTGAGCTAAGACATAAAGCAGTCCTTGGAAGAAAGACCGATATCCAAGATCCCAGCAAATGGGGTACAAAGTCTTTCTCCCCACCCTACCCACAACAACCATTTGGCCTTGCATTTCTTTTTAGCATAGATTTAACAGAAAGGTTAGCATTCTCCTGTCCCACACTTTGCTTACTATGCATGTGAAAGCAAAAGAAGTAGGTTTTAACCACCAATGTGAGAACTCAAATACCCCATGTTCAAAAGGAACAGAATGACATTTGAGCTACTGGATAAAAAGGAGGTTACCACTAAAGCTTCACTTTTTTCTGGTTTGTGCTTTAAGAGGTACCCTTACTGATCCCAGAAGTGCATGTCAGGCGCTACGGATCTCAGGATCATGCAACCGTTTTCTCCTGCACTTACACACCTTAACAGACCTCTCAAATTTCTTATCAGCTACATGATGAAAACAGTCATCCTTATAAGATCATTTTGAGTTGTCTGTCTTATCCACGCTAGAATTGTAGGTTCCACTAGAAGACCTGGTCATCGCTGTAGCACAGGTTCCATGCCATCTTCATGCCTTACTCATCTGAATCATATGAAAATACACTAATGCTTTATGGCTAGCTTCGAACTTTGCAAATCATCATTTTACAGGGAAAAAAAAAATTCCTTAGTAGTCTCAATAGAAAAAAAGAAAGAGAGAAATTATCTGAATTTATTAATTTACTTAAGCTTGCCCTGACAGCCTTGAAATAGATACTAATAGGGGCTGAAATAGAAAAAAATACAAATACGTCTGCCTTTTCCAGCACTAGAAAGCAGTATTTACGCATTACAAGTCTTAAAACAGAGATAATACACAGATAAACAAACATACAAAAAAATCGGTAGTTAAACATGCTCTATTTTAACTCCCAACTTTCAAATCAAGAAACAATGCTGCAAATAAACTGGCTAATTCCTTCTGGAATTTTCACCCATGGGGTTATGCACAACGTTACAGCAATACTTAAGGCAGCACAACCCTATGGAAAAAAGTATAAGCATAGAACATATTTACTCTAGGAGCTCATGCAAAGTTATAGAATTATGCAAAAAACTAAATTACTGCAAACTTACACGATACTTCAGGAGAATTCAGGTCACATCCTTATGTAGTTGGCAGCAATAAGAAGCAGAGGATACATATTACTTGTCTTCCCTATTGGAAATATAGCACTTTCCAATGAAAACTCTGATACCTCCTTCCGCTTCTGAAAGTTTTTACCTCATTTGCTTGTTAACTTATAAGGGTTCAAATAAAAAAAACCCAAGAGACAAAACTATTATCTATTTCTAATATGAAAAATGGGGGAAAGCCCACTGTGGGGGGCGGGAAGAAAAAAATAATAGATCTAAATAGGTGAGGTAAATATCTAGACTAACAGGAAAGCAAAGAAAATAAGCAATTAGATTTTTTATTTGGGGAGGGCACTGGAGCAGGGAAGAAGGTATACAGAGGACAGAAAATGGGAAACAACTATTTATGCTGGAAAGAGAGAAAGCAGCCCAGTGATAGTGGGCAGCTGCTGCAGAAAGGTGACTATCAAGGGAAACAGATGTAAGATGTTGTTGTGCCAACGAGAGAAGAATCAAACCAGGGAATCTCAAAACGCACAGAAAGCACTCACGGCTCCAGGAGTTGGACCATCATATTAAATCATTAACTTTTTCAAAATCACATGTCTTATTTAAGGTATTATACAACTAAAAAGGAATGCTACATATCACGAACCATACATCCTTTTAAGTTCTGTCTATACGTTGCATCCACCACACTGGAGCATACACATGGCCCCAGCATCTGAACTGGATAATTTTTAGTTGCTCCAACTGCTCTGCCCTCTCAGGCTGGGAAA
The DNA here is from genome assembly GCA_013396915.1 of Stercorarius parasiticus. NCBI lineage: Eukaryota > Metazoa > Chordata > Aves > Charadriiformes > Stercorariidae > Stercorarius > Stercorarius parasiticus. The sequence goes on along the minus strand of VWZL01005191.1, from coordinate 594,378 downwards.
CAAAGTGCCAGGGCACTTTAAAACACACAGAACCCAACTCAAACCCTTCACAGGTCCTCTTATCTCCACAATCCCTCATCCTTATTAACATGATTCTAGAATTAACACATGGTTGCCAGTGTACAAACAAATAACTCAAAAAAGTTTTAGCTATTGGAAAGATTGCTTTTACTGTCTTCTTCAAATGTGTTTTCATACACAAATTGAACTGTAGTCAACTACCTCTGCCTGTGACAACCACCTGACTGAAATCAGAGTCCTGAAGGGAGTGGTGATAGGACTGTTATACAAATACAACATCACAGTTGGAAGCCTACAGAATGGCATTTCATAAAAATGTGGATTGAATCCTATGTAGCTACTCTGCAGATTTCTGAAACAATAACATTCTTGGTAGGTGCCACTGAAATAATCTGTACATTCATGAATTGCTATCCACTATTTCCATTTCTGTCACAGGTCTTGATATAATCTGCTATGCACAATCTTTGTGTAAGAAAAATCATGTCTGTGCATCTGTATGCTAAAAAAAAAAAATCTTCTAAAATACATCATACTGCTGAATAAAAACAAAATACCTTTGAAATACAGGCTTTAAAAGGAACATGCAGATCTGAGCATTCATTTTGAAATGTCTGAATTCCTACTTCAGATGAAACTTGAAAACTACATTACACAGAAATCTACAGAACACTCAATGGCGTTATTTTGTCACTAAGTAACAGAGCATACAGAAAATTATACAAGACCTTGCACCTTTCCTACCCTCTTAGCTAAGGCAACAGTCATCTTGCAGTCTGTGTTCACCAAAAAATGAAAGAACAAGCCTGGGGTCATGGGCTCAAAGGATGTACCCATACTGAGTCTCATTATGAAAGTAGGTGCCTACCTCATCCGTTTAGAAGTCTAACTCTTAGAAGTAAATGATAGCCTGTGCCCCATACAGTAGAATATTCAACTGAAAGAGCTGCATTCTTTATCTCCAAAAAGTTTTCTGGAATCAAAGAAATAGATCCTTAATAGAAGATGAGACTGTAGCTAAATAACAAACGCTGCAAAAGTTCTTAGCTATTCAAAGCAAAAAAACGTGGAATAACTTGCTACAAATCACTGAGTGATTGAGGTTGGAAGGACCCCTGGCTCAAACAGAGCCACCTAGAGACAAGTGCCTAGGACTGTGTTCAGGCGGCTTTTGAGTACCTCCAAGGATGGAGGGAGAGTCCACAACCTCTGTGGGCAACCTGTGCCGGTGCTCAGTCACCCTCACAGGAAAAAAAGTGTTACCTGATGTTCAGGAGGAACCTCCTGTGTTTCAATTCACGCCCATTACCTCTGGTCCTGCCACTGGGCACCACTGAAAAGTGCTTGGCTCCATCCTCTTTGCACTCTCTCTTCAGGTGCTTATACACATTGAGAAGATCCCCCCTGAGCCTTCTCTTCTCCATGTTAAGAAGTCCCAGCTCTCTCGGCCTTTCCTTAGAGGAGAAATACTCCCAACCCTTCATCATTTTCATGACCCTTTGTTGGACTTTCCCCAATATGTCCATGTCTCTCTTTTACTGGGAAGCCCCGAACTGGATACAGAACACAGGTGGGACACACTTGGAGTAGAAATCAAAGGCCTGACAAGGAGAGAACACATTCTTTTGAAGACTTGCATTAACAGCTCTGCAACTACTGTCCCACAATATGACATGCAACAAAGCAAAGAAAAGTTTAATCTCCAAAAAAGGACACCAACAAGCCTGTTTCCTAGACTGCAATGCTACACAGGTGCCATCAGCTCCATCTGCAGATTCCATACTGAGTTGCAGAGTTCACCAGCACAGTTATTTGTGACAATCTGCTTCAAAATAGCAAAGAAATTATGAACTTGACCTAAATCATTCTGCAATATCATTGAAGACGTTTATTTGCTTTTTTTATAAAAACAAGGATAAAATGAGAATACCGGGTACAGCCCACAGCAGTAGGAAGTACATCTGTAGGCTGAGATGCCAGGAAGCTGGTAAGTTCTTTCCAAACAGAGCAAGCAACTCTGCATCAACACAAACGTTAGCCTCAGGGACTGTTCATCACTCCTAATAACCTAATCCATAGGTATAGTATAGACTCTGTTTCCAGTACTATGAAAAAGCTTTCATGCTCCATCTTATTTTGCATCTACGTATATCTAAAACTTGAAAAATCAATATTAAGCTATTAACTATGGTAGGAATATAAATAATGTTTCACAGTTTTACCTGTCAGCTTCGAAACTGAAAACATTTCCATTACTTTACTTCAAGTTGGATTGCAAACTCCTAGAAATTACTTGCTATTCTTCTTCGTATTGCCTACAATATATATGTGGAAAATATAATGCAAAGGTGACAACGTATTCCAAGTTCCTGTTTATTCAAGCCCCTGTCCTTCTGACAATTTCTATTAATCAGTAACTCATATTTTTGGAACAGTAGTTGCTGCAATAGTGAATATTTCTTAAGTTTTACCATCTGTTTTCTGAACAGTTTGTAAGAGATTGTCACTTCTTACCTCTCTCAAACGTGTTCAGTCATGCACGCATGCACTGTTACTCCTATATTGACGATGCTGCTGTTGAATTGGCTTAATTCATGCATACATCATGATAACTCACTCAAAATAGGATTTTATCACAAATAATTACTCAAGGGTACGTAAGAACTGGCATCATTGATAACAATGCAATCAGGCATTTTTCTCTGGCAAGCTATTGCAAGGTAATTCAGAAAAGGTAATTTGTGCTTCTGTAATCAGCTATTAAATACAATGACTGACTTTGTAGATACTTTCACAGAAATTTTATCAATTAGCCTATTTGTTCAATATTTCAATTTACTACAAAATATCCATCCTATTAAACTTGTATGATTATATAATCTGCATGAGAAAACAAATAAAGCATACATAATACGGATGAGAGTTGAAGAGCAATTTATTTATAAGTGTCATATACTGATACATTTTCTTATAATTCTGTAAAAAGTTAAAAAAAATCAGAACATCTTTGCAGATGGTTTTAAAACCTAGCACCTTTTATTAGGTCTTTTAAATGACCTAATACAGTCTTTTTTCTGTACGTACATCACATTAAGTGCATAAAAACAACTACTTCAGCTCAGAACCTTTACAGTTGCCAGCACATGCACCCTGCCCCATTACTCTGTAATCATAGGAATGAATAGGACCAAGATAAAAAAAGAAAAAAAAAAAAAAACGTAATTAAGATGGACATATAAGGTCCTTACTTGCAAGTAGATACAGCGATAACAGGCATAGGCCGACCTATCATGTGACAAGAACTAGCACACTGGCAAGTGACTAACAAAATGGACTTGTGTTTGTGCTTCCAACTTTTTCCTCCCTTTTCATAACAGTGAACACAGGAGTTTACATTTAAAGAGTACTGCCTTCAGAAAATTAGCCAAGTAGCTAAACTAAGTCAATAAGGTTTTTTTAAAGTAGAAATACTGTCTTCATTTCATTTTGAAAACCTAAATGTTATCATACTGACTAAATAGTTTCTAAATAATGTTAGCTCATGCATAAATGAAAGACATTAAGCTCCAATGTTTTTAATGGCAAATGATAAATGATAAAATTCTGAAGAAAAAAAAATCAACTCTGAAATCCTATTTCTTAAGAAGTAACTATCGAAAATTCTCTCAGAAATACGCATATACAAATCAGAAGTATCTTTCTTAGTTACAATCTGAACACGTGTTTGGCTCCACACTAGAACCGAAAGTTTTAACCAAGATTGATTCAACTCCTGGAAGGATTTAAAGCTCCACTAACTTTCCTGGGAGAAGAAAGAAAAAAGGGGGAGAGCGAGATGAGCTTTCTGCTATAATGGAGTTTACTGAAAAGGGAAAAGCAAAACATACTGGTATTTCCAGTAGTTATTTAGAGTCTAGTTCCAGTAAACACATAATTCTGCAGTTTTCAGACCTCCCCATCTTAAGATGCATTCCTACCATCAAGCTTGGGATTACAAGGCTGATCCGTCACTTGACGGAAGCTATCAAAAGACAAACAACAGGACCCGAGTGCAGTTGCACCAAAGGTGAGCATAGATGATCCAAGAAGCACAATAATGTTATTTATTACCCTGTGAAATGGAATGACAACTGTTCAACTCCACTTTTTTGGGTCCAATATCTGAAAGGAAGCAGAGAATTACACAAAAATATTGGACAAGGAGCAAGCACAGGTCAGATTAAGTGGGACAAGGCAACAGAAGGAGCAAGATCCAGCTAAAAAAGCAGTTGGAATCGTAACCAGACTGCTGCATCCAGAAACCTCTTCATAAGAATAACGATGCCCCGTTGGACCAAAAGTCAACCTCTTTCAGGGATCAGTAAGATGCACAGGAAAAAATATAAGAACAAGTCAAGCATACACTTCTTCGCAAGTCTCCATGTATTTCCCTTTCAGAGGCTGTCCAATTACATTTAAATTTCATTTAATAAACTTCGATAGACCGTTCTTCCATAAATTTCTGTAGTTGCTTTTTACACCTAGTAAATTTTAAACATTGATGAAGTTGGTCAGCACAGAGTTGCAATTCTTAATTATGCATTGTACAAAGAAAGACTTCCTTTTATTTGTTTTGACAATCTTGATCAGCTTTGATGTACCTCTATTAATACCTTTTGTTAGTGAGAGGAAACAAATCCATACAAAGTATGCAGGACGTGGGCACAGCTTGAATTTATCCAGTGAAACTTTTTTATTATTATTTTGTTTTTCTTTCCTAACAGTTCCCTAAATCCTATTTGCTTTCAGCCATTACTGAGACAGACAAGATTTTGCCAGTATATCAGTAATTTATTAAATTGTTAACTAATTCTGCCCTTTATTAATAACTTTCTATAGTATGTCCACCACGGGTATCGACTTTGCGAATCCTAGACCCTCAAACCCCAGAAACCTTTTTAAAAAACTGTCATCACATTTGTCACCTTGCTTCCTGTCTTCTGATGCTGCCATAAGTTCAAATAATAGTTTACACAGCACAGTTCATAGCTCAGCTGTTTCACCCTTCAGTTCCCTTCGAAGCCTGGGGTGAATACCAGCTGGTCTTAGCAATCTGTTACTGTCCACTTCAGTGACCTATTCTAAAACTTCCTCTACTGACCACGCAAGTTGGGATTCATCCACCAACGCACTGCTCCCCCCAAAGACCAGTTCAGAGGCAGGCAACCTCACTGTTGGACAAACAGAAATAATTCTAAGCTTCAGCATTTGGAAGTAGGAAGGAGGGGTGTTATTCGTATTTTCTTTTTTTTTTTTTCTCCTTTGGAAGGCAGATAAGAAGCAGTAAATCATACTTTTGTATTGCATTTTTACTAAGTCTTTATCCATGCTCAAAATTCACTAGTATGCAAATGTTAACACTTTAGCTCTAACTCAGCAAAGCAGTAAGAATTATAACAGTATTTGAAACATACTGAAGTCCCTGGAATTTAAATACAAGCATACACTCTTAAGTAAAATCTGAATGAAAAAGAGACACTCCAAGATATGGCTTCTGCTGCATATAGATTTTATGTAGTATATGTTAAGTAACATTAATATGCTGCAGTATTTGTATTTCCCTAACTATGCTCTGTTGTTGTAAGACTACTAGTTAAACATTATTTGTTTTAATCTTCTAATGAACAATTCATTACTTTGCTTGATACCAAAACTCTTTCAACTTCACTAAATAGCCTCTAAAAGTTGGACAATAACTTCCTTCTAAACCAAAGTCAAAGGTACAAGCTAATTTTGGATCTTCTTACTATGCAATTTTTCAAACTGTTTGTATTTATCATTACTTACAAGAGTAAGTAAAAATATCTCTTCTCATTTATACCTTAATTCACTACACTGTCAAAATTGTTTCATTGTAATCTTTACTTTACACTTAATACATGTTTCCAGCCCTTGAGTTTCAAAGACTGAAAGTCTGGACCAGATATAAAGCAATTCAAGTTTTTTCACCTTCAGTTTCTCATACAACCATCTTCGTTCAAGTTAGGCTTTTAATCCAAAAGCACACACTTAAACAATATTGACTTGATGGCTACAATTCCCTTTAAGCAGACCTTAGGACCTGGACTTAAAATAACTTTCAGTGTCTTACAGAATGAAGTATAAGTTTACGCATTGTAGATTCTTAACAACACAGAAGCTGACAAAAAGTAGGGCATGTTTTTTAAAAACCCCTATTACTACCCATTTCTGTTAACACTCCAACAGAAAACAGACTGTGACAAGTCATTTCATTAAAGGAAAGCAAGAGCACACTTACAGACTCATTGGACAAACCTATTTCCTATGTCACTTGCAAATAATTACTTTATCACTGCCAGTATTACTTTATCACTGCCTGATCAATAAGATCCTTGAGGTCATTTTCTCCAGTCAAACAGGATTTTGAAAACAGAGAATCTCCAGGGCACTTCTTATGGCCAGAAAAGAATTCCCCATACAGGAAAATACACATAGTGCAACATATTTTAAAGCTTTATCTCCTCCTCCTTAGTTCTACAAAAGCCTTCTCTATTCTGTTTAACTGTATTGTTAGAGCAATAAAGTCTTGTCATAGCCTCTTTTGCTTATTCCTCTCAAAGTCAGTGTCAAGTTTTCCACTATAAAAATTGCAAATACTACAAGAATTCAGGTGTCTAAAGTTTACAATTTGACAAGTTTTCATCTGCAGACCACACAAAACAGAATGTAAACGAAGGGAAAATAAAAAACAAACAAACCAAAAAAATAATCAAAACTCAACTTTGTAGAACACAGTGTACAGCAACGAAAGAGTTAGTGGAATTGTCCTACATTTCCTATTTAAAGCTTCCCCCCCTTAAACTTGCAATTCTTAAAAAAGGAAAAAAAAAAAAAACACAAACTTAAGACTATACTAGTCTGCAAAATCACCATGAAAAAAAAAAATCATAATTTTTCACTACATTGATTAAATTGGCAAGAAAAGTTGTAACTGTGCTTCACGCACATACTGTGAAGCACAAAGGGAACATAAGTCAGAAAATTTTTCACATAGAAAAAAAAAAAGACTGGTTTCAGATATAAATAATGAGAACATGCAATGACCATTGATTCCATTACTTTCAAATGACCTAATTGCACTCAGAAGTTTAAATACAGCAGCTCTGCTATACTTCTATTATTGCACATACTGCATGATTCCAGTTAAGACATAATATGTACATTTTTATGTCCATACATGTAACAACCTCCTTTTTTTGTCTTGCTTTTATGCACTATATACAGGACAAAGAAATACACTTCTTTGTACTATTGCCAGGTTTTAGTCAAATGCCATTCCATCCTAAAAGATGAAAGAAATTTGGAGGATTACAGTTCTAGAGTGAGTTCCAGCAAGGTATTCAAGAAGTTCACTATGTATTTACAGCTGAAATACCTTTTTATAAATATGAAACACATTTATTGTTCAGATAGTAATCTCTGACAGACAAAGATGAAAGACAGCAGCTGTTTAGAGGTTTAAGAGCTTGCTAGCAAGGAGCATATTTTATATAACAGAAATGAAATGTTCTGTTCAGCGTATATCAAATAAGTCTACTTGAAGGGGGCCTACAAGGAGAGATAGCAACAAACTTTTTAGCAGGGCCTGTTGTGGTAGAACAAGGGGTAATGGCTTTAAACTATAAAGGGATAGATAGAGACTAGATATAAGGAAGAAATTTTTTACAATGAGGGTAGTGAAACACGGGAACAGGTTGCCCAGAGAGGTGATGGAGGCCCCATCCCAGGAAACATTCAAGGTCAGGCTGGACAGGGCTCTGAGCAACCTGATCTAGTCGAAAATGTCCCTGCTCATTGCAGGGGGGGGTCTCTTCCAACCCAAGCCATTCTACAATTCTATGATTCCACAAATCGCAGGATGCAGACACAGCAGAGCACTGCTGGTAACAGATGGGAGTCCATTCCTCCCCTCACACACTCAGCTTTTCTCTTGGCTGCTTATTCCTATCATTTCTGAAAAAAGCCAGCACAATAATGAGGCTGCTTCAAAAATTTCAACTCACTGCAATGGTAGAAAAATTATCAAGCAAAAAAAACCAAAATAGCAGGTCATTTTCTACCAAAGTAGCAAGTTTAATCAGCTTGCAGAGTAACCTAACGAGTACCAGAGCGGGGCAGACCATGTAACCAGGAGCAGGGCAGAAGACATCAGTCAGGCCTCTTCATTTCAGCATCAATGAACTGACGCATCTGCTCAGCTGCTCACAGAGCACCACCCCGTGACTGTAGGTGAGAAGAAGCTGGCACTGCAGCTGAAAGAAGCCATTCCACCCTTTTTCCTGACATTTTATACTGACCAGCATACTTTTATCTGTATAGTGAATCCAGAAGCTAGTTTTCAGTTGTGCCAGTTCCTTGCCCTAGCTCACTGCATAGCCACATAAAAGCTCATGTCAAATGAGAAAGAGTATTGGACCCCCCCCAGCAGCACTAGATTCTAGATTCCCCTGTCACTGAAATATGTCACAAACAAATTCACAAAATTGGCTACCATATTAAATTAAATACAAAAGTTACACATTTTCAGTCAAACATTTGTTTTTACTTCAGGATTGTTTCTCTCAGAACTATACACTGTCACACCTTAATATCAGAAATATTTTTCATAGTTGATTTGATCTTTGTTATCGTAAGATTTAAAGTTAAGAAGTACAGCTTAGCTGAAGAAATACTTCTGACAGAAAAATGATTCCATTAAAATCTCATCTCCTTTAAGCTATGGTTTTAATTTCACTTCATGAATTCATGCAGTCTTGTATAGTCTTACCAGCACTCAGGTCTCAAAATCACTGTTTCACTACGTATCCTTACAGATGAACAATACCACAAGGTACTCACAAAAAAGACAATTCATTTCATTGATGAACACATATTGCACTGCACAGTATGCTTTTGTTAAGTACTTTCGCTGAACACAGCTTTTCAAAGGCTACTCTATGTGTTCTGATGTTATTTTTAATTCTTTTATTAACCTCTGATCTCAACTTAAAACAATTCAAGATCTTTCCAGCAGGGAAACACTGGATCAGGCTTTAAATCTAATTCGTCAAGTGACTGCACACAAAAAAGGACATGGCAGCAAAAGAGAGGGGGGAGCACAAGGACAGGAACGATCTGACATAAGAGGGACAAAAAACTTACTGAGCTACCACTGTCACCTCACAGCGCTGTCAGTGCCTCACACACCGAAAAGGCGGGGGCAGTACTCACCTGACAAAGGACTGATCATTAATTTGTGGGAAGAAACAGCAGTATGTATGACTCCAAACTGAAAGGGCAGAGTGGAGAGAACAGCAAACTAGGATTACTGGGGAGGAGCTGGAGCATCCTGAGTGAAACTGAATGAGGAAGCCATGGTCAGCAGCGGACTGCCAAGGTACACAGTCAGCAGGAGGTCAAGGATGTCAGATAACAAACAGCTCTTCCTCACACCTGTCCCTGAAGAACCTCAAAGTACCTGAAGTACCCTAAATTATGCCTGGAGATGTGGATGGGTCACTTCTACCAGCCTAAGACATCAGACACCGGTACACAACCGGGCAGTGCAGTATCTCTAGATCTCCAAGATGATGGCGTTATGCTGATTGGCAACCTGAAAGTAGCAATGGACTTTCAGGTCAAATGCTTGGGTTTGAACCTTCAAAGCAAGACTGCTTACTCATTGTTACAACCCCTGGAAGCTGGGAAACCTGGGAGGCGAGGGAAGAAACAGACAAATCATTGGGGATTTTCCCATCCTGCAATCTGCAGCCCAGCCTCCTCCTCATACACCACTGCTGCACCTCCTGCTGATAAACATGTACCTTATGTGGTGTATGGGGACAGAGGAGAGAAGGTAAAGGAAAGCAAGTCTATCCCTTACTTGTAAATTTTTGCAACAGTAATACTAACTGTAATACTAGCTATAGTGTCATCTAATAAATGCAAAATAGGAACTCTCATGGTCCAAAGACTAGGTCACTGCTATATGAAAGCACAACATACACATTTTTCATATTTTTTCTTAAGTCTACCTTAAAAATACCGAGCTCTTTTTCTTAAAGATGCATTCACAAGATAAGTGTGCCTGAACCTCTCTGATCTAGTTGATTGGAACCAATCTGCAGTTTAAATTTATTCATGACTGGTTTATACCTATTTCTCTTGGTTTAAACAGTTCTTTTGTCTTCCTAATGCTCTTCTAAAAGAATAAGAAAATATCTTAGCACTACAACATGATCTTTGCTTTTTCTTAATTAAAGATTTCAAATCCATTTAAGCTCTTCACCTGATGATAGTAGCAGCTTCTACGCATCTGTGATTTAATCTGTCTTGAGTCTGGGACAGTAGAACTGAAAGTCACATTACAAAGCGTGACTTGTAAACATATTAACAACAATGCTTCCCTACTGGAAATACTTCTGTGAAATCCAGGATTTGTTCTGCTCTTCTTCACTTTCCTTTTTTTCCTCTTTTTGTAAACGACTGATACATACATATACATACATACATGTACATAAACCCAAGTAAAAATCACAGATTCTAGCGCTAACCTCAAGTCTGTGCTCACACTATTAAATTTTAGACAGAAGCACCTCTGATACCCTGACCACAAGGAAAGGCAAGTTCTACCCTATGCTCTTACACAATATAAAATGAATTTGAATGGACTGGAGAAGTGTTAGTTTATTTCAGACAGCTTCTTTCTCAAATGATTTATTACCAGGTTTTATTGCTTTCTTGCGATACAGTTCTTGTGACACTTGCACTCACACTCTCCATTCTCAACGGCCACCAGTACTCTGCAACTCAGTCAGCTCGTATAGGTCTCCATAATAAAGTATTAGCAGATGGATGCTAGCAAGGCTACACTAAGATAGTAAGAAACATTTTAATGACTGCTACAAAACTTTAACATAAAGGTTACTAGTGGCTCTTCCTATACACAATCTGTATTCCTCCCAACATCAGACACGGACCCTTTTGACTAAGTAGAATGCTGTTAAATACCAGTTAGGCAAAAATAGTAGCATTCAGCAACGTGAACAAGGAACTGAACTTATTAAAATCTCATTGTTATGTGCCAAAAGTTCTGTTTAAATACAGACAAGTGAAGTTACAGATTAGGGTTTATACAAAAAAAAAATCCTGTGGTTCTTACTTTGTAGATCCTATACGCAGCATAAATATCTAGAGATGGCTCGAAATGCACTTAACTAGAACAAGTTCTTACACAATTGATAGACTTTGAAGTAACAGCAAGATTTGCCAACCTTATTTAAATGTTTGGCTTTGTTCCCAAATTCAATTTAATTGTGTTCCTACTACTCATCCAGTTTCTTACCTGTGACATCCTAACCTCCTTCAACTTGAGAATGCCTCCAAACTCTGCCATCACAAACTTCAGCCTTCTCTTAACATACACAACAAATCATTGAGACTGTTGAATAAATAATTATTCCCAGAACTGATCTTTCAGAAACTCTACTAATAGCCTCATAGTCCAACACCTTCTTTCTCGATATTCCACACCTCCTCTTGAACTCACCTCTGTTTTACAAGTCTGCAGCTAATCCCACTTTTCATTAATATTGGCACAGTGGCAATCATACTGCAGTCCAGAGGTTAAATCTATCACACTTTGCTTGAAAAAATTATCACCTTCTTAAAAGAAATCAAATTTTTTCTGGCATAATTTACTTTTCATATGCTGAAGCTTACACATACGCCCCTTTTTTAAAACAAACAAACAAAACACCCACCTCTATATCTTCAATTATAATTTTGTAGAAAAACTGTTCAGTAGTTCTGCATATCATTCACAGTCCTGGATTAATGAATCTACAATACAAAATCCTCTGTGATTTTTGAAATTAACTTATAGAAAAGGTACTAAGCCTTTCTTTTTCCTAGAAAAGAGAGATATAAAAATCCCTCAGTATTACTTTGCTATAACCACTAAATGATGCATGATTCCCTTGCAATCATCACTAAAAATTATATACACCGTTCCTAATAAAAGCAATGAAATGGATTGACATAATTGAATAAAGAAAAAAAAACAATAATGCACCAGAGTTTAAGGTAAATTCTAGGTCCTTATGTACACAAGCAACCTGAATATTAGGTTGAAACAAAATATGGCTTCAGTCAACATTTTTCATTGCTAAATCAAGAGCTGTCAATCAGCACATTTGTTTGTGTGGTCTCATTAGAGTACATTGCCTCAATCTCAACAGTCATAGTAAAGAATGCAGAGAGCGTAACTGTATCTACTTAACCTTCATCAACCAGCATTCATGCACCCTCATTAATTTTTTTCATCTCACTTTCAAGCATGACATGGCTCATACCAGAACAATAACTTGCTGATAATTGTTCGAGACAACAACTGGACAGGAATAGTGCAGAGGTGAACTTTCTTATAGATTATAGGGTGCCTCAGTGAATTACAATTAGTTTAAAAAGTCATCTGTCCTGTTCAGCAGCTTTGAAAAGAAGACATTTCATTAGCAACTAAAGAAATCCTAACATATTTTAGGCTTTAATGATCCAACTGCATTGTATTTCCTAAGATAGGAATTTCTCCAGATCACATGACAAATATGGAAATGTGTGAGGTCACAGTTCAGTAGAAGATGTAATATTTATGAAATTATCATGTGATATAAACTGAAGTTCAGCTTGCCATTCATTATTATCTAATTTAAATGCTAATAAAATAACAATAATAGTTTATACAACTCCCAAATTACAAACCATCTTTACAAAACTCTCTGATGGTAACTTTACTGTACTCCTCTGAAAGAAAATCAGTGTCATATTTAAGAATATAACAGAAGAATTCAGATCAAGTACACAATGCTAAAATGAACCACAAAGGAAAGCAACTGTACATATAGTTGTATAGTTGCATTTCATAGCAAGCTAAAGGAAGTTACAGCTCTTGGTTTTCTTAATATTGTTCTTTCTCTGGGTAAGAAAAAGGCTATCCCTCAATCTTCTGGTCTCCCCCAAAACATTGAAGACAATTTGCTGCAATCAAAAAAAAAAAGGAAATATCAGTGGAAAATCCAACATACATCTGCCTTTCTGTGACAAAATACTATATCCACCTAGTCCAGATTACGGTTATTATGATGTACTGATAGTAAAAAACAACTAACAAGATTACTTAGGAAAAAAAGTTAAAAAATTCCTTTAGATGTCTGTCTTTGTCAACAAACTGCTGTGTGCTGATAATGTCTCTTCTACAAGAATTGCTTCAGTGCTGCATTATCTCTTGCTTTTCTTGCCCCAAAACTCAACTTCTTGAAAGTCAGAGGATGACTTTCTCTACATTCATCTCTTGTTTCTGAGGAAGTTGTTGAAATTAAGAGCTCTGTTTCAGCAACAGAAAAATCTGTGTGCATTCTTTTTATTATTGTTGTGACAGATATCTACAGAAATTATTAGATTTATTTTTTTTTTATTTTGATAAAAAAAATAAAGAACTTTGGTGCTGAAAGAAGAGCTATAAGAAGAAAAGTAGATTTTCAACAGCAAGTCTGGCTTCAGATGCAGAAAAAAATTGCAGTTGAAGGTCCATTAGAAACGTATATCCTGCCTAAATTCTTCACTTTGGAATAAGTTAATACATGGGACTGCAGCAACAGCCGGTGACGTGAATTTATACAAAAGGTAATTATCTAAGAATTATTTTTACTTAAAAAAAAAAGATTTAAATTAAAATTTCCCACTGCCACAGAAAAAACATACATAATGGCAGTATGGGAGACAGAGCAATGTCTCTACTCCAAACAGAATGTTGGACAAGTATTATTAAAACCAAACAAAACTAAAAATAGAGAGCGTAAGACCTAGTTTTCCTCTCTGTGTCAAACAACCAGTAAGTGTCCTTCAGGAAGCAGGAAAGATTTCAGGTAGATTAAAACAAGTTGTTTATCAATGAATTGTTTTCTGTAGCACCCACCTTCCAAAGGCAGCACCGAGTAAAAAAGCACATCAGTACTGCATTGACGGTATTACTTTGAGGAAAAAAAAAAAGTTATTTGTCAGTAACTGATATTCTTTGAGGTCTGTTATCCAGACATACATGTGCAGTTACAGTTTCTACCATAGGACAACAAGTATACCATAGCATTTTTGCCACTGCCATTTCTCAAGGTACGTAGTAAGTCACCACATTCCTTTCTACATGTCCTTCCCCAAAGCTGGGCATGCTGTCATGCAAATGTGGTGCATGATCTTTACTTACATCCTCGCAAATTCAGAAATAAAAAGTTACATACGTACACATAGGTAACGTCTTAATGAATTCCAATTACTGACAAGTAATATCTCTCTCTCGAATAGTTGTTTATATAGGCGCTCATACTGTGGGCAATGAGAAGTTCTACTCATACACCATTATTTACCTGGAATAGCATCCTGGAGTTTAACTGCATAAATATCGCTCTTTCAAAAGCAATATGACGCTTAGAGATATCAGCAACAGAGTAGCTGATAAAAGCATAAATGCACTTGAAGCAACTGACAACCACATTATTACCATAAAGATCTCTCCATGTGGCAATCAACGCTTATTCATCCCAAAGCCCACCACTTTCCCTTGTAACACTGCCTGACGCATCTGTAAATGAAACTGTCTGGGACCTCTACAATCCAGAACTTGACACATTCACGTCAGATGGGTTGAAAGTGTTTTGTTTTGGTTTGAACTGACCAACGTAAGGCAAGAAGACAGAGTTATTTAGAAATCTTCATCTTTGTTGCTGGTGGTGTTTTTCTTGGGTGGGTTGTTTTTTTTTTCCTTTCATCTTTGCCCTTTACAAACATTTTACTGTCTACTTGGGCACTGTATATCAATAGTTCTTGCACTTCCCATGCTTACTCTGGAAAGAGTAAGTTCAAGAGGTTCTTGCACTTCCCATACTTACTCTGGAAATGTGACTGTGAACAGGTCAATACTAACAGTGTTTCATGGAAAAGAGAAGGTAGATGCAATTCCATCTACCCATTATAATTATTTTCTCTGTTAGGGTTCCAATGGACTTGAAGTGTGTCCAGAGATGCAAAGACATATACCCACCGCAATTTTACCTGGACAGACTTTGTGGAGGGAATTTCAGCAAGAAAGCACACCAGAAAAAAAACACTGGGGTGGGAGAGAAGGTACCTGTGCACTCTGGATGGATGAACCTTTCTCTAAGCGAAAACGAAAAACTTCTGCACATGTAAAAACAAGTGCCATGGAAGCACCTATACAATCGCTCAATGTTACCCAAAATCAAGTGCAAGAAGAATGGGAGAATACCACATATTCATTTGGAGAATTTTCTGTTTTCTGTCTTCAGAGATCAAGACTTCTAAACATTATGCAGTCACCAGTGAAGGTTGTTGGCTCTTCTCCTTCCCTTCCTTCCCTCTTTCCCACTAGAACAGAGGCACAAAACGCTCAACAGTTCCAGGAAAGAAAGTGCCCTGAACTCTGCCTGCAGCCAAATACACTGGTCTGCCTCCATCAGGCAGAGCGGAGACACTCATAGCTCAGACCATGAATCTCTGAAGAAAAAAATTCTCTTTTTCATTTCCTTTTTGAGAACAAGTTTTAAAGAACTTGGCTCATTGATGCTAAATTCAGGCTAAGAATGGAAGAAAAGATACTGTGTCACAACAAAATATTTATCATGACACATTTTATAATTGCATTGGAGGGGGCTTTAGAAGAACAGGTGTGATTGATACTCAAAATCAGGACAGTAATTCCAACTTGTATCTTTTCTACTGACTTAAAAAATTACGCCTTTGTTTCTCAGAAAGAAAATAGGGAGCTGCTGCTTTTTCAAACTTATTCAGCAGCTGGATTCTAAACCCCTTTTGCCTAGTCAACCTGAACAGAAACGTGGCCATGTTTACACTGCCCTGTAACAGGAAGGAGGCTATACAGCAGTTTCCCACTTCAAAAGGACAGCCTTTCATTTTTCATGACTCTATGAAACAGTTCACACTGTACCAGGACTGTACTGTATTAGACACTGAAGAAATGTAAAATTCTACTTCCAAAGCTTTCCAGTTTTCAGCTGTATTTCTTTCCATAAAGTTCGAAGTATTTGAAACAGTCACTAGGTTATAAGTCAGAAAGATAGACTAATGTTCCAAAAGTCAGGTCCCCAAATATTGGAGAGTTTGTGCTCTTGCAATTTCTAAAATGAACTATGTTCAGTACTATCTCAAACTAAACACTGAGAAGGGATGTTTTTCTACACTATCCACTTGCAAAAACAGGACATTGAGACTAGAAATCCATGAGCTTATTCTAGCTCTATAATGTTGATCTTGTTGTTGTTGTTGATCATCAGTACGAACATAATTCATTCATTAGTAAGTGGCCAGGACATACACTTTACATCTAGAATTTGCCTTACTATCGATCTACTTTTTCAGTTTGAATGAAGTCTAGCATATACTGAGACTTCAAATGGTAATTCTATCATAAAAATGATCCACAGAGTTGCCTCCTTGCATCTACTTTCTGAAAATAGATGCAAGCACATAAGCTACAAATAATAAACAAATAACAACATGGTTTTTCAATGCTTAATTTTTTTTTTTTTTTTTTGGTCCATTTAACTTTAAATCAGCACATAGATACTGACTGACTATATATGACGCTCAGGCATAATTTATGCTTTTGTCAATGGATATCCAAAGCTATTAGTGTCAATGTAAACAACAAAATACTATACTTACATAGAAGCCTAATTATTTCTAAACTATGACCTTATCTGACGGTTGGTAGGAAAATAAAAGCCTTTTTTATGCATAAGAGAAGTCTACAAAATATTACCTTATAAATGTATTCCAAGAACTACCACAATAAAAGCCTCTTCTGAGAAGAGCTGATACTTTGGTTTAAGATGACACTGTTTCATTAGAAAGTATAAAGGTAGTATTTCTGTAATTCTCTACAAGTATATTTGAAACCACAAGTTAACTGTAATAGAAAATGCATTTTAAAAAAAATGTTACTGTTGCAGAGAGTTGTGGGAAAAAAAAAAAAACTGTATACCTAAAGCTGCGTAGCCGTTACTTTCAATACTAAACATCAGATTTATAACCAAATATTCAAAATGGGCCTGAAAATCACGATTCTAAACTGCGACACAAAGAGGGAGGAAAAGAAAAGGATTCTTAGCTTCATAGTCTCTTCAACCATAGCATACATATCTATATATCAAAAAAGCAGAGGGTGCAAGGTTTACAGAGAAGCACGAACTATAAGTTATTCGATAGGATGCTAAGATCCATTTCTAGTAAGAACGTAAGATGAGTAAAGTTTGGAATCTTTTTTAAATATACAAAGGTCAAAGCAATATAAGACATTATACAGGCTGAAAAAAGATCCAAGAATCTGGTTGCTATGGTGAAGACAGGATGAAGCAGAAAGTCAAAACGGCATGCATAAATAGTTTAAAAAAAAGTATTTGGATACAGAACAAAAAGATGTGATGCAAGAATGCAGCGTGAGATATTAAGCTCATTTCACATAATGTATGCGAAATTAAAGAATAATGTATACAGAGATAGAAATATACATTGAAAACTTACTGAGAAATCTGAAGTAGTGCAGAGCCGGAGACATTTAACTGACCATTGCTATTTCTATTAGAAAATGACAGTGCAAACCATAATTCCTGATCTTCATTACATTTTTGTTATGAGAGTAATCTTGTTGACTACAAAAGGACTGCTTACATAAAATTTACAAAATCATATTGCATTGATACGACATAATCACTAATCAATAAATAGTATGTCATTTACTTTGAAACCCTTAAGATCTAAGGTGACAAAATATTTTACTGTTTTATTTTAGGGTTTAACTTAAATGATCTCAGCCATTAAATGATCAGGCAGTTTTAAACAAATGCTAAAACCCAGAAATTTTACTATCTTAGACTTAAGTAACTGAACTACCATATTTACACATTAGTTTCAGATCACATAGCAACAGTAATAACACCACTTATAATTTTGATCAACCTGTTCTTACAAGTATATAGATAATCTCCTCATAGTAAGAGACTGAAGTTTAAAATAAGATAGAAGTAAGAAAACAGAGATGAACAATAGAAGTTAAAATTACAATAGTTCAAATTTAGTAACTATGTAAGTACTGAGATTTATTCTAGCACACAGAACATAGTTTCCTAAAGCATAAATTTGGTTCAGGAAATTTTGCCCTCCTCCCCAACAAAAACCGAAAATAACAGTTAGAGAAAAATACAAACATGACTAAGGCAAATTTAAAAGCAAAACAGTTTGGTTTGCACTAATATAGGAATGTTCATATTTTACATATCTCCCTGCCTAAAAGAAAGCTATATTCTACCTTAATTAAACCACGCTTCTTAGCACTCTGGAAGTAGATACCATACAAACTAGAGAAAGCAGACAGTTTGCAATGGGAAGACACTAAGTGCATACATAGCTATTGTACAATGAGCAGCTTATAGATTTAGTCTTGAATGTCCAAGAAACCAAGAATGAACTCTGAAACCCAGATTATATTTGCATGCATGTACAGTTTTCTGAGAAAAATCTCTGTGAAGGAACTTGCTCTGGCATATGAAGCTTAATATATATTTAGCAATCACATTACAGGTGAGCTCCCAGTTGCACAAGTGAACATTACACTTGATGAAAATCTGTCAGAATAGTTTCTGAGAAAAAGCTGAACAAACCAGAATATTTACTTACTGAAAGCAGCATTAACATATCTTTCAAACTAGCTAGAAACCAACAAATAACAAATTAATTCATTTTAAGTGTAATAAACAAATCTTAATGAACATCAAATCTCTAGGGCGCAAAGGAGTACTTGAAGGATCAACAAGTTATACAGCTCTATAACTAAAGCCAGTGTCTATCAAGGTCACACAAAATCCCTATGCGGATAGAGTTGCCATATTTAATAAATAAATCCAGGTATTATCAACAGCATTAACTTGTTGATAGATGAATATAAACAACATAGTCCACGTTCTGTAGAAAAAAGTTAATTAAGAATAAAGAACTGCCTTGCACAAGTCTGCACTGTAACTCCTCAATAAGCTAGATTAATAGCTTTACATATTTTACAATGGGAATTTATTAACTATCACAAATACTAGGCTTTCAGTCATACATTCCATACAAAAAGTAACTTTCTCACAACAGCTTGAGGACTTCAGACCAAACACTAACAATTAGTTTCTGAGATGTTCTTTAAGCTGAAGGGGTGGTCACTCATCCTATATATTTTATTATTTATTTTTTCAAATAGAAAGCTATATTTTTCTTCCAAATTTCAGTACTCCCTTTTGAAATTATATTTTGGTGCCTGTACAGTGAACCAGAGCCTCTAATCTCTTAAACAGCATTGCAACATTACATTGACACCAAAAACCAAACGGAATGAAGAAAAACACAAGATACTATTGAAAAGAAGAGGGGGCTCAAGCTGGTCTCAAATCACAGTGTCTTGACATCAAAACAGGATCCTGCAGCAAAAATTAAAACAATTCCTATAACAACTCATACATGAAAACAAAAGCTAAAAGGGAACACTATAAAACTAATAATTGAAGAGCCTAAATTTAGACTACTGTATTGAGATGTAAAGGTCAAACACTGACCACAATACACAAGATGTTCAGAAAAAGAGAGCAAGAAAATTCTTGGTCTTAGTAGCTACCACAAAACCTCTTCCTGATCTAGCAGTTATTTAAATAGTAGCATTTAAGCATACTTAATAATTATTTAGCTACTTAAAACCATTTACTAGCTAAAAGTAACAATTAGCACTTTAATAACTATTCAGGCAGTTATTGGGGGACGGGGGGGGCAGGAGTATTACTTTGCTTTTAATTAAAGTATATTACAGCAATTAGCAAAACATGTTAAGATAGATATTCACTCCAGAAGGGCTTGTACTTCAAAATCGAGAAGAACAAGTCCGTGATCTAACATACACAACAAATTCCATATTTGATGTTTCACACCCCAAAAATGTGCCACAACTTTTGGGCTTAGCATAACCACCAGTATTATACTCTGAGCTCAGTTTTGTGAATATATTCAGACTGAAGTCAAAGACTTGAAAAGTATGTCGAATCTTGGTAGAAAACGACAAGAAGGTAATTCAGTCACCCAAACCGGATTTCCCACCTTGACCTCCTCACACTCCTAGATGTGCTGAGTAATATTGCCAAAAACATTTAAATAACCAAATGTTTTAAAAATTAGATGCCAGTTCATAGAATCATAGAATTGTCTAGGTTGGAAGGGACCTTTCAGATCATCAGGTCCATCCATCAACCTAACACCAACAAAAACCATCACGAAACCATATTGCTAAGCACTATGTCTACCCATCTTTTAAATGCCTCCAGGGGTGATGACTCCACCACTTTCCTGGGCAGCCTGTTCCAATGTAAAAAATTTTCCTAATATCTAATCTAAACGTCCCCTGGTGCAACTTGAGGCCATTTCCTCTTATCCTATTGGCTGTTATTTGGGAGAAGAGACCAACCCCCATCTCTCTAAATCCTCCTTTCAGGTAGCTGTAGAGAGCAAAGTTCATACGATTTATGCTGTCTTAAAATCAGAAAACATCAGAAATTTATCTTAAACGTCAGAAATTACTCTTAAGGACTTCTGTCTTAATTTTTGCTAGAATATCTGATAATTAACTTCAATTTACTTCCAAAGTACATCTTTAAATTACATTAGAAAATTAACTAGTGAAAAAGATCAAATATTCCAGAGGTCAAGGGAAGGCAGGTTGTTTTGGGGGGGCAGAGGGAAGATATTGTTTGTTTTTATTTTGTTTTCCTTGGGTGATTGAGGGTGTTAAACAGCTCCGAAACGGTAGGTATTACTTCTACAGCCAAGAGCCTTCTACAGGCCAAGAGATCTGACTGACCTCATACAGTCAAGCTGGAAACAACTGGATTTAGCAACATATTCTAGTTTAGGAAGCTTCTACTTAACACACTACAGTTTACATCAAATTGTAAGATCACTTTAGACACATCTAAAGGTTGCCTAGACTATTAACAGTGGTTGAAATAGGACATTAGGAATTCTTAATGAGGTTTTAGAAGTTTCAATGCATTGTGTGTCAAGCAAAAGATTACACTATTATAGGGTATACTGTCTAAGCATGTGATTTACACCATTAAGACTCCGTGTTCTCATCATATTAAACACTAAACTCTCATAGTCTCAAGCCATAACGAGACTGCAAGTAAGGGTAAATGGAGCATACCTTTATTTAGATTATATGCTTTAATATACCCTGTAATAAACCAATTATTCAAGGCTGTTCAGACGAGTGCCCATTTTAACTATTGATTTTGGACAGGTCTAATAAAGAAAAAAATCTAATAAAAAGTACTGATTAAAACATACAAAATGAGTCAACGATCTTTTATTTAATTTAATGACCTTATGGAACGTCTACTGAAGTTCTGCTTCTCCTGAAGAAAGCCTTGAAAGATAAGAAGACTAACTAAACAAAAAAGAAAGCAAGTGCCATCTAGTAACTGTAGTCACAAGTTAATTTATCAGAAAACCATTAAAGGACAAACTGTAATAGGTAAAACTTCCGTATTTATAACATACGCATGAAGGTGTCTACAGTGTGAGGAAATTGCATCACATACCTTTAGACACCAGATTATTCAGGTACCAAATTGTTTTCTTTTCTTTGGGATAGAGGGACTCTCACATACAACGCTCAGTAAATAAGACCTGTAGTGTCTTATCGTTAGACTTATTAAATACCAGAAAACAATGTTTTTCAATAGCAACCTAGAGGGGAAACAAACCATTAGAACTCCCCTGATTGACTGATAGCTTTATCAAAGTTTATCTGAACGTAACACAGAGGTTTAGGTTGATATGGTTAATTACAGAAAATGCCAATGTCTCTTACTTACATTTCCTGATTTAAAAAAAAAAAAAAGAAATTAAAAAAAGAGAAAAGTAACATACACTGTTCCCAGTGCTACTCGTGACAGTAGCATGCCTTTCCAACTTTTTGAAAGATGCAAGCAGCTTAGATGCTTCCTCTCTCCAATGAAATCAATGTGAAAAATTGGTTCTATACTAAAGGCAGAAAAACTTGCTTGATTACTGCAAGCCTGATATACTGTAGTACCAGAACTTAGATATTTAAACAAAAAGCATATATTTCATTCTCAAAGGAAGCTGAGCCTACCATTGCTCTCATACATCCACACAGTAATTTTGTGCAAATAGTCCTTGCTTCCTCCTGTCTCTTTCCAGAAATCTGTTAAAACACTTTATAGTCTAAATGAGATACTGTTTTCATGGGATTTTTTTAACTACTGCTTATCTTCACTTCTTTTATTCAGAAATACAAAACCACATGGTAAAAATGTTTCCAAGAAACTTTTTTATTTTGCATGTTTGCATTTGCACTGTACTTTCCCTTTGCATCAGTTTCCTGATATTTTAGAGCATATTTTTCATGATTGCTCATAACATCACAGATATGAGCAACATCTAGAGACAAGAGCAAGTTTCCTGGGAAAAATGAATGTAAATTAAATAACTAATAACACTAAAATGCCATAGATACCTTAATGAAACACTGTCTCTAACTACAGCCTTTCAAAATAACAAATATTACTTACCTTATTCAAAATAGTTAGAGCACCATAAACACCACAAAAAAGGTACATGCTATTTACTTGCACTCAGATAAATAGCTAATAAAACACTACGATTTTTCTTTAAATAAAAATATTCTGTTAAAAGCCTTCCCTAATATGAAAGACAAATATAAAAAATTAACACTAAAAGAAATCAACTAGGAAACTAGGTTCTGGGTTACAAGATGCCACTTGCTAATTTCACTGAAAATGCAAACTACAGGAAGTAACGTTGACCTCACTATTCCAAAAAAAGTGAAAAAAGTCTTCTAGTTGAACGTATGGCTATGTACCTTCCAATTACAGAACCATGTTTCTTCAGCATTATTACAGAAGTACAACAGATGTTACTTCCAAGGTTTGTATTTCTTAGAGTTTTCTCTCATCTTTCCTCAAATCTGTAATACATATTCAGTAATACAGATCATTTACTGTACTATGACACACTCTTGTGGCACATTAAGGAATGAAGTGATCAGCCAATCGTAAACGGAGAAAGAGATTCAAAGCGGGAAAGCATCCGTTGCAGGCAAGCTTTAAGATACAGCATTTCGGAATATTATATTAAAAAGCAAGTGGGAGAGAACTGTAGCATTCATTCTCACTAAACCACTGTTACATCTCACAAATTATTTGACAGAGACTGAATGATGTTGACGATGGAATTGCAAGTGGATTCTCATCTTTATTGGCTAGACAACACATAAATACCACACCATACTATGAAACTGAGTCTAACTTCACTGCAAATTCTCTTCTCTTATGTTAAAGACGTATACTTATTTCTGCATAGGATAATAGGATAATCTAACATACCTATCAAAGCTGGCACATCCAGAGAAATACTGTCAATACAGTTTTAGGCTAAATATTAAAAGACTTTATAATTAGCATGCATTTAAAACTCTGTCCAGAAAACTTTTCATTCCTTCAGCAATTCAGGAAAATAAAATTCATATCATTAAAGATTCTTGAATTCCTGGTCTTCAAAGTCTGTGCTATAGTTTTGTGAAACTGAAGATGATGTAGATTCTACTCCAGATTCTGAATAACCAGTCTAGTATGCACATTCGGATATTTTACTTGTCTTTCACAAATAAAAATATAACATATCACACAACAATAATACTAACATTTGTTTACTATTTGGCCACACATCTCTATATTAGCCTCAAATTTTTAAATGCCAGAGAAAGATAAGGAGGAAAAAATTAGTCTGCTTTCCATCAGTTTTAGTCTTTTACGTATTGACTACATTAACATCTCTAAATGCTGTAAAATAGGATTTTATCCCTCTCTTCTCGTTACATTTACATATGCATAGAGTTAATTACCTAGTCACTAGACCTCACTGACTTTTGAGGAATTAGTCTAATCTCATATGCATCAAAATTATTTATTAGTTCTACTTGTAAACAGTAACAAAGTATTCATTCTAACTGGCCTGAATATACAACTATTGGAAGCACCGTTATCAGTAAATGTGGTTCTTGCAGCAGAATTACACTTTGATTACATCTATATGACTTTTTCACCCCCTAAAGACTGAATACAAATATTTCCCTGAGTAAACACAAAAATCCAACTGGTGATCAAAGAATAAGCCTTACTTCAGAGACTGGAGTCTCTTAAGTACCAAAAGCTATATAGACAGTCCACAACAAACGGTGACAGCAGTACGAATGAACAATTTTTTGCTATTTTTAAGGAAGTTAAGCATAATATAATTTCCATTTCACCCTAAAGGTAGGCACAAATTCTAGCAAAATAAGGCACAGCGTTTTCTTTACAATTAGAGGCACAATAACCGCTTGACACAAGAAACCCTTTGTCCTTAATTTCTCTTACTCTTTTCAAACTGACTTATTTTTGCCACTGTTGTTTCAGAGAGGCTTTTATTTAGTCCCAAATATGCTTCAATACTTTGAATTTTGGTCCGTACTCCCAGGTTCCCTCAGCAACAGTAATCTGAAGATCAGAATGGTCTGCTTGCAGTGAATACGGGTATTCTATTCACAAAAACCCCTATTTTCGTTCAAGTGGTTCAGATTCTTTCTATTTATTATAAAGTATGCATCTGCACAGCACAGCTTAACTCACCATTTGTCCCCACTCGCTCACTACCTCTTCTACTATTTTGCCGAATAAGGAAGACTCACAGGTGCATTCTGAAAATCAACTGGTAGCAGCGAACGGATTCTATCTTCCCCTTTTTGAAGTCTGACCAAGTCTAATTCTCCATTTACCACTACTGTTTCTCTTCTAAAGAACATTAAAAGAGCAATTTAGTTCATACCACTAGATTACTACTGACAATAAACTTTCTGTCTTGGCTTTTTGCAGTTAGGATGATTTAACAGTTTGTTTTTAGCTTCATCCATCCAGGTTTGTTTCTTTTCACAGCAGCATTATAGATCTGTTGAACTCCACATGCCAAGACTTCTCCTGCTATGTGCAACTGAGCCTGGAATCCCAGTTTCTCTTCATGCATTCCAGTTACATTTCCCCTGCGTTTTGTCAGCTTTGGTGGCATCTTTCATTCAAACAATCTTGCTGAACGTTTAGTTGCTTTTTCCATCTTCCCACTGTTTCAAATAGATGACCCAATGCTTTGGGATCTTACACTGAAATGCCAGCAACATAAAACAACGTTCTGCTGCACATGTATCAAGTATATTGCAGCCAAATTTTAAGTGCCACAAGGCATTACACCGCATGATCAAGGAACTGCAAAGATAAGCAGTCACCCTAAGTAGGCTCTTTCTAGCTTGTTACCCTTGCCAGCTATACAGTCAGATTGTACAGCAGGAAACGTGTAGTCTTTACAATTGTTAAGCTGAATAACAGAGCAGATAAGGTTTCTAAGTTTCATTACTCGGGTGCTGTTAGAGGTGAGTAAGGTTGTAGAAGAACTATCTCATGAGTTAAAAAGAAAAGTAGAGCACCAGTAACTTGTAAAAATAGGAAGAGTGGGGAAGCCAAGCCATAAAACAGAAATAAGAAGTTGTTACAAGCTACAGAATATGTTGTCCAGCGTCTTCGTTCTTTTCATTTCCATGAAATGGAAAGCAACAAACTGATCCAGAAGAACGTATCTGAAAACACAACTACTGTTTCACTGTAAATATTTCACTATTGTGCCAGACAATAATAATAAGAAAAAAATCCTGCAAACATGTCCTGTCCCATTAGGAAAGTTTTCAGAATGCTGAGCTAGATTATACGCTATGTAAAAGAATATTTCGTTGAAACTCTGATTTAACGCCCCCAAAAAATCCTACCATTTCGGATCAATTAAGTTCTCTCCATTGTTACATAACCGTCAGAACCTGATTGCTATTAATGGCAGGGGAAACCCCATCTACAGGACATTTACAAGTTACGCGTCCTTTGTAGTGATGTTTGTTTCATAAAACATATTGAAAGAGCCCTGCTGAAAAGTCCGTTAGGAAACAATCAAGGCAAGATATTTACAGACTAGAAGAATCTATTTACAATGAAGAAACTGTATGAGAAATTTATCACGTAGAGATCACATAGAGAACAGCAACCTACAACGAAAGTCTGTTTCTCAAATGCTCACAAAGTAATCAACTTACTATTTTTTATATAAGACCCCACTGTAATTAAGAAAAGATACTATGTATTATATAAGGTCAGATCAAATTTACATGGAGCCAGTAGTTAAAGAGGAATATGCAATCTTGGTAGGTATCTGTTCCAGCAGAACCAGATCAAATGCAAAGAGAACCAAAGGCTCTGCCAAATATACTCCCCTATTCTACACAGCATACCACTGTCTACCAGCTTCTAATTGGAAGCGACTCCTCCATTGACACATAATCTCCTTGGTTGATTTTTTTTTTTTTTTAAATGTAATTGTCCTTGAAATGAATTCTCTTTAAAACACGCCATTCACTGAGAAACTAAATGGTAGATTTTCTACAGGACGAAAGGCAGTGTTCATGGAAATTTAAATGCTAATAATTCTCATCAACACTGACTTTGAAGGTTTGCCAAATAAGGTTTGTTAAACATTTGTTTTCTTGCATTTCAATTTTTCTTCTCAGTTCACAGTTAAAAAAGGCTACAATAAAAGCACTGTTGTAATGAAGATTTTATTGCACTCAAATATAGTGTTACCTTTAGTCAGGTACAAATGCTTGTAACATTAGATTAGACATTCAAAAGCACTTAAGAGCATAAACATGTAACAAAACTAAAAATGAGTTAAAAGCCATGAGAGTAAGTTTGTAGTAAGTGCATAGTGTTTTATATCTCATATGCGATACAAACAGTAGCAAACTGCATTACGGTGTAGACAAACAGTCTGTGCGGTGGGTGGTGAACTGGACGCACCCAGAGAATGGTGGTAAATAGCTTCTTTTCAAACTGGCAACCTGTCACAAGTGGGGTCCCCCAGGGATCAATATTAGGAAGATATTAAACAGTGTTGAGCCTAAGTGATCTGGATGATGGGATGAAGTTTCCCTTAATGAAGTTTGCCAATGATACCAAACTGAGCAAGGAAGTGGACACTTCAGAAGGAAGGACCTGGATCAGCTGGAAGAGTGGGCTAACAAGAACCTTATGAAGTTCAACAAGGACACGTGTAAGGTCTTGCACCTGGAAAAACATAATCCAGCAGTGCAGCAAAGGCTGAGATCTATCTGGCTGGGGAGAAGCTCTGTGGAAAGGGACCTGGGGGTCCTGGTGGACAAGAAGCTCAATATGAGTGAACAGCATGCTGCTGCGGCAAAGAAAGCCAACAGGATGCTGGGTTGCATCTACAAGGGCAACACCAGCAGAGATAAAGAAGTCATTATCCCACTCTACCCAGCACATGTGAGGCCACACCTGGAATACTGTCCTCAGTTTTGGTACCCACTATACAAAAAAGATGTGGACAGGCTGGAGAGGGTCCAGAGAAGGGCCACAAAGATGATCAAAGGACTGGGAAGCCTGCCACATTAGGAAAAATTGAGAGAACTGAGTTTGTTCAGCCTTGAGAAAAGAAAGCTTAGGGGAAAACCTTATCATCATGTTCCACTATTTAAAGGGTGGCCACAAAGAAGGTGGAGACGCCCTTTTTACAAGGGGTCACATGGAAAAGACAAGGAGTAATGGGTACAAGTTACTCCTGAGGAGATTCTGATGGGACGCAAGAGGAAAATTTTTCACAATGAGAACAACCAGCCATTGGAATAATCTCCCCAGGGAAGTGGTGGATTCCCCATCCTTGGAAACTTTTAAGATTCATCTGGACAGGGTGCTGGGCCATCTTGTCTAGACCATGCTTTTGCCAAGAAAGGTTGGACCAGATGATCCTTGAGGTCCCTTCCAACCCGGTATTCTATGATTCTATGAAATTAATTCTTGCAAGATCCTTGCTGGTATAGGGGCAAACATACAAGTTGTTAAAGTAAATATTTTTAATTAAAAAAACCAAAAGTATTAGAATGAGTAGGGGCACTGTGATGACCTCCTTTAACCTGTATTTTAAGTTCCAAAGATGTTTTTCCATTCCATTCTATTTATGGTTTAGGACTCATGATACAGAGCAGACTTTTTTCCTCTCCAAATACATGAAAGTACTATCTCTCTCCTCTAAGATTTTACTTATTCACATTGTAAAAACATTCTCTACTAGAAATCAATAAAAGAACACTCCTGTTACTTCTAAAATATCAAGCCCTTGAAGGCTTTTCCTACCACAGTGTTGCAAAATGGGAGTGGATTGTTTTTGTTAGCCTGAATATACTGTCATATTTTCATCAAACATGAGTTGACTGCAGACTAATATTGCATTTTGGGTAGAAATCAGCTATGAAAAAAAAGAATCGCTTGTTTGAGAGAAAGAGGTAAAAGGTGAACTACAGAACTACTCCTTCAAGGCACTTCACTGAGGAGAAAGCAAGCACTCAATCTGTTTCGAAGCTGGCAGGAAATAATAGTCTGTGTGCAGAAGGTAAGAACCAATAACCCAATAACAACACATACTGCAACTGTGCCATAAAGCAAAAAAATTAAGTTAAAATAAATGAAAATGAAGGTAAAATTAATACTTTCTGACTGCCTCTTTTCTACAGTCCTACCAGATACTGATGATTCTGATGTACTCAGATTAGGGTACTCATTAGGGGAGAATTCATCCTAAGAAATTGCCATAAAGAATAAAGGGGAAAGACACCACAATTTTTAGCTCCAAAAAGAAACAAGCTACAAAATAAATGCTATTGTCAGATTATTCCAACCACTAGCATGTTAATGCTCTCTTCATGTTTTCCATTTTTTGTTTGCCACATATTTGTGGGGTTATCTCATTGTGAAAGCCGTTTCAGGAGTTACATCTCACTTCCTTAAGTACATTTAACAGACTAAACAACTGAAGGTTTCTCCTATCTGTGGTAGGGCATTAAAAAAAATAAATTAAAATAAATTAATTTTCCTAAATTGAGTCTACTTTGCCTGTGACAGTAATTGGTAAGAGACCTCCCTGTCTTTAACTCGATGCAGAAGTTTTTCCATTTTATGAGAGTGCATCTGGCTGCTAACTAATGCCAGTCCACCACAAGAATATATTCACTTTGGATTCTTATAGATCAGTCGGTACATAAATATATTTGATACAGATAACTAAATAAGAGCAGAGATCAGTCTGTTAAGAATAGAAACAACTAATAAATTTACCACTGATGCAATAGTAAATATACCATCTCTTCCCTCAATGGAAAGATGACATATGAAAATTGCAAGATACCACTGACATTTCAATGCTTTATAAAAGTGATTGGTTGCCGTCCCTCATAAATGCCTATAACTTAATCCTCCATTTTTCAGAAAAAAAAGATTCACTCCTTTTTCACTTTATATGCAAAAATCTTTTAGAATAATTTGGTTTAAAGGGTAGGTAAGGTGATACTGCAAGGCAGCCAAACTTAAATACCAGGCTTTACTTCTAGTTGTATGCCGTTTGTAATGATAACTTCAAAAGGTAACTCAAGTTACCCAGGGGTATATTACTAGCAGAAGTTACTGGACTATATTGTTATTAGCCTTACAGATTTATAACAATAAGATTCTACAACAAGCCCAGTTTGGAGCAACTTCTGTGGAAATCCCCCTCCAGAGGAGAAAAGTTTGAAGACACTGGGCTCCACGTAATCCTTCAGTGGCTAACCACAAGTGCTATTGCTTATGCTGGGTAGGCTGTGGCATGTGCGTCAAATATAGCACTACACTAATTCATATTGCTGATTTGACCTTCTTGCTAGCATTTACTCTCTTTTCTGGTTTAAAATGTTTGAGACTTGGCTGGCACCATAACAGTTTAGGCCTTGATGGTTTTTCTTACAGGGTATACAGTGGAGGGAAAAAAAATTAAAAAAAAAAAGAGAGAGAACTATATTGACCTTTTCAAGACAAGTGCCAACAGAGATAGCACTCCCACAGAAGTGCTTTATTTCTGAATAATCAAGTCTGGCAGGAGCTCTGGTGTGATGGGATCAGACACTGCCATCTCCAATAAGATTAGGATGAAAATCTGTCCCAGTTGATAAAAAAAGAGAGAAAGAAATCATGCAGTCTTTCTCTCTCAAGTTTATTAGATCAGTTCCCTTTAATACCTAGAAAAGAAAGAAGAGTCAATTTTTAATTTTCCATGCCACCTCCCATTAACTGCAGTTATCTGCATATTGTTAAAAATAATGAAGAATTTAGGAGTGGTTTCTTGAATGTTTGAGCTGCAATTTCTAATCGTCATTTGGACTTTAAACATAAGTTATGTAAAAAAAACCCGATTCATTGGATGAAGACAACTTATTAATAGGTTATTTTTATTATTATCATTATTATTTACAAACCCAGCACACTAACTATAAAGCATGTATTTCAGAAAACTACTACCTTCCTTATATTTTGCATACATTAAACAAATTGTCATTTTGTATTTAAATGCTTCCAAAGATTTTGTTGTGGTTAGAGTTTGCTTTCTTGTACACTCCATGCAACCTCCAAAGGCTTGGAGTCACCTTCCGCAAACTACTTCAAGCAACATGTAGCTGGTTCTCTCTTGAGTTATCGTGAGCACATATTCCACTTTAAGCCTAACTACTACAGTCTTACTACATTAATTGCACTTAGTCATAGATTTCCACGAAGTATTGCTGTATCTTCTCCACACCAGTACTTTTCAAAGTATCCCCACAAACAAAGTACATTTCTTACAAGTGTTTCATTACTTTTCTCCTTTCAAAATGTGACAAGAGCAAGCATTTGCATACAAAAAAAAAAAAACTTAGTTTATTTCAGCATTGTAAGTCTTAAACATAGTAGCTTGAAGCTACTCCAAGCAAAGAGGCACTCATATGCACAATTAAGAACCTAATAAATGCCTTACTGGGTCTGACCAGTGGTCCCCCTTGCCCAGCACTCTCTCTCCAAGAGGTGCAGTAAAGGATGTTACTTAGAAAGACATTATGCCAGCCTTATCACTACTTATAAATCATTCCCCTCGCTTCCCAAAAGAGAAAGCTCCCCTTCCTACAAACACTAGGCTAGGAATGTTACCTGCTTTCCTATTTCTTTCGGACCTATTACCCCTGAATGTGTCTAATGTTCTTTGAAACTCTTGAACTTTTCAAGTTGTCACCAAGTAGTCCCACCAATGCCCTAGCTAACTTCATTTTCAAAAAATTAAATACACTTTTCAATATCAGCTGAAGTATCCTTTGCAGGAAATTCAGAATTCTAAAAGAGTATGTGAAGAATGTCCTGCTTACATTTATCTAGCCACATTTAATGAGTTTTCCCGTAATCTTCATTTGGGCATTTCCACATTTTTAATGTTACCCTTTTCCCTGTGATACTGTCTTTAACTTTCCTATCCAGTCACACACATTTTTTACCCCATAGTTTTAGTTGGGCTTTTTCTGAATTACAATACTGAGTTTACTCAGATCTTTAACATGGCATTTTCAGAATAACCTCTGGGTTGCCAGTAGGCATGGGTATGTTGCTTGCTGACCATCCACCTCTTTCACTCAGTTCCCTGTCATGAAGTTGAATACCTGTATAATAGATTTATTTGGATTGTTCTCTCCTAGTACAACATTAAGATAGTGATCATTCTCTCCTCTCCTACTTTGACCTCCTAGGTCTTGTGCATGACTCAAGACCATTCCCAGAACAGCTCCCTTTTGCGTAGGTTACAGGAATATTGGAAACAGTAATTTGTTGCATCCAAAGCTTTTATCTTCTCGAACATCCTGATGAGGAATCGATTCAACCCATATGCAGGTAGTTAAATCTTGCACTTTATTGCCACAAAATTTGCAGCTTTTCTAATTTCACTTAACATTTTCTCACCACAAACATCATCTGATCTGAGAACTATTAATACAGTACAATATTATATTATTAGAAGGAATTTACATTCACAAGGTTTCGCACAGTAGGCTTTTCCCTTCCCACACAAGATTTTCATGCTGGTACGCTTCATACTACCTTTTATGCACACTGCCACTCCCCTGCCTGTATGTCTAATCATTCTGGCAAAGTTGGCAGCATATTATCATCATACACCAGTATTATTCTCCTTCCACCAGGCTGCCAACACATCTATTATAAAGCAATTGTCATTTGATAATGAGCATTTTTGTTTGTTCATCTTATCTTTTAGGCTTAAGATAATATAGAAGTACATACAAGGTTTGCTCCAGCTCTGCTGCTCAGTATTTCATAGACCAGTTAACTTTAAGTCATATATTCGGTTAATGTTTTTGAAGAATTATAGTAGGTAAGAGATTTCTTTGATATCATTGTGCCAAAAAGGCTTTTCACAGATTTTCTTCATTGATCTGCAACCACGAGTATAATCCTGATGAATCTTAAACACTTGATATTTCTTACTATTTCTTTCTCTTTCCAGTCTCTAACTACCCTTCATACCAATCCTACTTTTTGCCTTTAAAAGGAAAAGTTATCAGAAAACCTCTTCACTCCGCTCCCCCTCTCCCCCAGCCAGGGAGAGCGCCAGAGGAGTACTTTACTTCCACACTGATGTCTTTAAGGCAGTGATTTCACTCCTTACTTTTATTCTTTTAGCTGCTGACACAAAGCTAATGATTTGAGGGTTCCAGAATCTTTTCTTTGTTTGTTTCTTGAGGCATCTTACAATAAACTCATATTTTTTTTCAAGTATTTTAAATGAATGTACACTTTTCAGTCACAATCAAATCTTTTCTCAAGTACTCACGTTGAAAATATAGGTCTCTGTGTGGATGGAATATTTCCAGATTCTGAACTGGTACCCTCCTCCCACATTCCCTGTGTAGCAGTAAATCCATATGGTTTTCTATGACAAAGGAGTTGGTTTTCCATTTTGCCCTTGCCTATTTCTTTCATATATGTAATCTTAGGTGTCTTAAAATTACAAATTTATCCTAAGAAAAGAGTAAATTCTGAGTCATTAAATAAATTACACTTTGTCTTCAGTAAGTTGCTACAAGAATACCATCAGCAACTGATGCGTTGATACTCCCCATCGTTCCAGCTTGCTCTCACAAAATGGGTCAGTTTTTTTATAAGTGACAAAACCAGCTTTATAACAAGTGAAAGAATTAAGAGAAAATATCTATACAACCTATAGCCCTTAAATGGACTCATCATTATCACCATCATGATTATTATTAAACAAGATGCACAGTGAAAACATTTCCTCTAGTAAGTTACCAAGACTGTTGTCAGCTAGTCAAAGAAGTGATTATTTCCTTCTACTCCCCTTCTCTTTCAGGGAGAAGTATCTGGAGTACTTTTTCAGTTTGGGGCTCCCCGCTTCAAGAAAAATATAGATATATTGGAACAAGTACAGCAGAAAATCATCAAGATGATTAAAGGTTTGAAATCTAAGATGCAGACAGAAAGGCTGAGAGCGCCTGCATCAAAGCCTTGAGAAGGACAAAAGGCGAGGGAACTCTTACTGCTCTCTCAGACTACTTAACACAGAAGGCTACAAATAAGAGGGAACCGGATTCTTCTTGGAGATGCACAATGAGCAAGCAGCAACAGACAAAAGTTGCAAAAAGAGACATTCCAACAAGATGTTACAAAAAAAACTTCATTACAATGACAGATGCGGGAACAGGTTGTCCATCCATACATCTCCATCTTTAGGGATATCTCAAACTCTGCTGGACAAAGCCCCAAGCAGCATGAACTAGGCTGACACTCTTTTTACGAAGGTGATTGGACCAGATGACTTTCAGAGGCCCCTTCCAAACTAAGTAATTCCATGATTCAAGAGCATGCCTCTGACACGTCTCTGGACATCCTCAAGAGTGATTTTTTTCCTTCATGTATAGTCTTTGCTCCATCTTACTACTCATTATTTTTCCTGCACTGAAGCTAGACCCTCTTTTACATTTTTATTCTTGCACTAATGTTACTTTCACATCTCCATAACATCTTCAGTTGTTTCAATTGCTTCAAAACCCATTCAGAATCAACACCATTTATAATTTCTATACAAACATCTGCTAAAGCTTCAAATCTACTCTATACTGTTCTGTATTCCTTTTCCTAGTAGAAATTCCTCAATGGATTATTTACACACACATAAGACTTCCTCTTCTGGATCAACACTGAAATACTTTTGACGCATCAGCTGGCAAAATGCAGCAACTGAACATTTAAGTACTTCAATCTGATTTAACTTAATCAGAATAAAATTCACTTAAAACATCATTGAACATTCTGGTCCCTGCTTCCACAAGTAGATACCTCTTCTTACATAATGATTTCAATGAAGAGAGCACATAAGCAGACCCTTCAACAGAGTGGAAACCAGCTCATTCTTTGCATGCTGTCATTTGGCTACAGAATCATTTTTCAGCTTCTCATCTTTCTGGTGTTAGAGACAAAGCTTTAGAAGTAGTCATGGACCACTCCCAAGTTAAATCTAGCGAATAGCTTGCTGATTCTACTTTAGAAAGCAAGGTGTTAAATCTCTTCAACACCGAGAAGTGAAGAAAACTGGATGTCTCCAATTTCTCTGGCAAGTTTTGTTATGATCAATAAATTATTATGAATAAGCTACAAAGAATCATCCCCTCTCTCCATGGTCATGAGAACAAAAGCAGTTACTCTGCTGTCCTTTATAGTAGAATTCATGCTGTTAGTAAGAGACACCGAGATGCCTGGTGCTGTCTACTTACGTGTTTAAGCATTCATGCAAATTTCTGTAAACCACTCACTTGAACAAAGATGAAATTTAGTTCCATATTGCCTTTTAGAAGGCAAAGAAAAAAATCTTTAGTGTCGCCACTTCCTTTGAAAAATTAAGATGATGGCACACTTATCACCCATGTGAGATGAGATGTATTTCAGAACTTAAAAAAAAAATAAAGATTAAGCAGTTAGCTCCACCTATTAAAAAAATAAAAAAGAAATTTGTATAGCCTTTTAATTGCCCACCCCCATATATATTTGGTATAAGAGTATACTTCACTTGTTTTTCAGCTGTAGATCCAATAACACTCTTCTACTAGGTTTTGTCAAAACAATGTATTCAGTCCATTCAGTTAAACTTTGAAGGGATGTTAATCTTGTTAACTCTAATCTTCTCGCTGTCTGTGGAGATTCACAATTCTCTTCAGAGCCATTAACATGTTCCTGTTTGCCTGAACATCATCTTGTCTCCCAAATTTTACTGTTTAATTACACATAGGAAAGAGTATATCCTCCATTGGTTTTTAAACCTTCCAACCTATTAATTCAGGGAACATTCTTGAGAATTCTCCTAACATTATAAATGCAGCACAATGATCTTTTAGATTCTAAGAGATTCAAGCAAAAACGTCTAAGGTCTGTGAGGTTTTCATGACTTTTTATCGTTGTACAACATTCTTAATATTATTATCAACAGTAACAAACTGTAATACTCAACTCAGTAGAAATACTGCTAGAGTATAAAAGCCTACTTTCACAAAAGTAGAATAAAGTTCTTCACTATGATAAAAAAAATAATATTGGATAATACACACCAAAGCACACAAAAAAACAGAGAAACTTGAGAATGCCATCTTAAATAAAAATAACAAAGTGAAATATAATATAATATAATAATATAATAATGCCTTTTCCATCTGAAAAGGAATTAATCATTGCACACCTTTGTCTACCGCAAAGTACTAAGTCTCTGATATCAATCAAGGCAGGTGGGGATGGGGCACAGTGAGGAACATGTCAAGAAATAACAGTGGAAATACAGGCATTTTATATACGGGGCAGAATGACCTAAACTATTAGTGAGGCAACTTACAGAAAGGGAGAAAAAGTTTAAAGCCAGGAATACTTGCTCTTCCACAAGGCTTTAAAAGCTGAAGAAGCTAAGCAAAGTATCAAAAGAGATCAGTATTGCTACAAGTTTATCAGAAAGCAGAAAAATTCATAAAAATACTCTCCTCCCCCATGGAACCAGAACACATCAATTATCATATGCATTCTGAGGATAAACACATTATCTTCTGGACTCTAAATTAGGTCACGGTATTTTATTACAGTATTCTGTCAAAATTTTATAAATATTTTTTCAAACGCAACTGAATAAAAGTCTGCATTATCCAGAAGCATTTTGGAGGGTTGTTTTTGGTAAGGTTTTCCTTATAGGTCACAAAATTTTTGTTACCCTTTAAGTAAAAGTTCAATATTACTGCTTTAAGCAGTCTGGCATCTTCAAACTTTTTTCTTCACACATTCCACTTAACATTAATGTTCTCTTTTTTTATAACCTGAATTTTTTCATATAGTATTTAAGCTCCAAGAATTTTAAATATGTCTCTAAAAGCTGAAAGTTAAAGCAATCAATGACTTACCCCTTTTTTGACAGCAAAACGTAAGTTCCAATTTGCAAAGCATGTCAGCATTCTCGTACTTGTCCTCTTCCGCCTTAACCCAAAAACAGGATTCTGTCATTTCCTGAGGCCTGATCTACAAGCAAGGGACAAAACAAAATTTTATAAATTAAATTATTTTGAAACAGAGATCTTTTTGCTATTATTTTGATGCAGAGTCTGTGCTCTGTAGATTAAAAGCAAATGAAATATTTAAGAGCTCTGTAGAACACATACACTTGTGGTACACAACTCATCTTTAGAATTGTTAATATCTTTCTGATTGAAGATAATAATGCTTACTGTAAGTGCTTTTAGACAAACTGATTCTAATGATACGAAGCAACACAGACATCATACTCAGGCCTTGGATAACAAAGTATACCAGATTATCTTTGATCTAGATTTAAAACTTCGGTAAACTTTAAACTGTCTCTGAACACAGCTGGTTTAACTAAATATTAAGTACCTTACTGTTTACATTGTAGCTTTGATTGCTTCCTAAAACTCTGAAAATCTTTTTGCTGACTTATTTCGGTCTAAATAATTATAGTTTCCAAAATTCAGTATATTGATAGTCCTGGTATACTTGATCCTGTCACAATCGAGAAAAAAAAAAACAAAACAAACACTATTTTTTCAACCATTAAATTTATATAAGTACATTTACACTAAGGACAAATGGAGAGACCTGCAATGCTTCTTCCCACAGTCCAAGCTAGACAGATGCAAGACACTTGTTTGGAAACTGTATGGATATCAGTATAGTGCAGTGACTGATTCAATGTAAACAGTTTGCTAAAAGACAAGACCCAGGAAGCATGCTGGTATCAAAGTTATTATTCTAGACCAGAACTGACTTTTCCAGGCATCTCAAAGTCAACAGATACTTGTCCAGATGATTCATGAGTCAATGAAACACAGTTTTCAGAAAACAATGAAAACTAAAGGCATACCTTACATAATTTAACTAATGTATCAATTGCTCAATAGAGTCTTACTCCTGACAATCTATTTACCCTAAACTCTATGTAAGATTTTACATCAAGTATTTGCCATTAATCAGTACTACCTTGGACCAGTTGAGTCTTTTCATGGTAACCTCAGGTCTGAATTCTTTTTTAGGCTTCATTCCAAATGGCAAAGTACATGAAGGTGGAGACCACTGTGCTCTAGGCAGGCCTGGTAGAGGGGGTGGTGGAGGAGCACCACCAAAAGCCAGGGGAATTCTCAAACCATTCAGAAGTGGTGGAGGAGGAGGGGGAGGCGGTGGTGGTGGAATTGCTCCATTAGAAGGCAGCGGTGGAGGAGGTGGTGGTGGAAGTTGATGTGGTCCTGCAGCTTCCAGTGGAACAACAGATGCATCTCCACGTGTTGATGGCTGAAAACCAGGTGGCAAGGAGCCATACTGATAAGGAAAATATTCAGTTTCACATTTTTTTATTAATAAAATGCCGTAACAATCATAGTTTATATATTAAATCCAGCAAGCTAATTGAAAGTCAGTGCCATTTTTCTTGTACAGGACAATAAAAAATTAATTATAATGAGGCCAATGTGCTTTTGATTTCATAATTGCAAGTCTCAACATCTGAAGTGAACATTCAGACCAGGGGATGCACGCCAGAAATTAAAAACTGAAATGCCATATCCCACTTATCATGTTTAATTGATCATGATCTACAAAGGGTCTGATAGGTATCTTGATGAAATTTTACCTAGACTAACATGGTTTAGCTCCAACTAAAAAAATAACATACTAGTCTCTAGCATTCTTACTTATCCTACAGATTACAGAGAAACATTGCAAGGACATAATAGCAGAACCTGAACAGATTAGTAAATCTGTTGAAAAACATATTTTCCAATATAGGAGCATTCTCATTCTACAGAATTGAAAACACAACATAACAATGACAAAAATTCCTTCCAAAAAATACAGCTGCCTTACACACCAACTTTTATTCTATATAGTAAGGACATGTATACTGTAACAAGATAGGCTCATTAGCACATAAGTTTTAAAAAAAAAAAATTATTTATGTCTGCTATTTTAAGAACTTCTATCACAGGCCTTCAAACATTAATAAATAGGTACCTGACAAAACCAAGAAAAGAATAGATAAGAAACATTTTATCTACTGGTGATAGTACTAATCAACTTTTCAACTGATAATTATGAGCTGAAACAGTCCATTTTACTTTTATAAAATGGAGAGAAATACAATAAGCAAAGGATTTAATATTCTTTAAATGAAATAGCTGGATATCAATAAATACAAATAAATACATGCATAACAATATTGTTGTTGTGTTGTTTTGAATTTCTGAACATATGCATTCTTCACACTAACAAGACATTGAATAATTAGGCTCTAATAATAAAAGAAATAAATTAACAAATACCAAATACAACAAAAGAGTAAAGGAATGAGACCAGGAGAAAAATAGTCATAGGAGATGGAAGTAGTCATGCTAAGTAGCAACTGATTCCTCTTAAAGAATCCTCTTATTCATGGTATGGTAATTAGTGAGCATAATAATATGTTATGCTCACTGTCCACACATAAAAAAAGTTATATTTAATACAGCGACCAAGAGAAAAAATAAAATGAGAGAAAACCAATTTCACTCAAAAAGCATTTAAGTGTTTTCAAAACACGCATAAAAATACTTTAATGAATGATTTACAGCTTTCACTAATTTTTTTTTAGAATGCAACAATTTTTGTAATTGCTTTTTTTAAAGCCCGTTTGACTTTAATGTTCACAGTTAATTCTGACCAGAAACCTGAATTAGAATGACATTTTTAAACAGACCAAAGCAGAGCTAAACTAATTTTCTTCACAAAGAAAATCAAACAAGCTCAAAAGTATAAAAAACCTCTATGAATAAAACATATATCACCTTCTTATATGCATGTTTTCCCAATACTGTCTTTCTTTAGCCATTTTTAGACTATGCTGCTTATTCCAGGAAACAAGACACAGGAAAAATAACCTGGTCACACACTGTCCTTACACAGATTTTTAGAGCTGAAGCAGTTACAAGCAGTTACAAGCTCAAGTATTACTCTCAAAAATCTGCACTATTCCTCTCTATCACATTCTAAAATATCTATTTATGCTTGAAAATTGAAAAATTATCAGGAAATGTTCTTATCCAGCCACAGGTTATTTCTTTCTCTGCTGGATATCCATGGTAAGGCTCCAGCAAAGCAAACTGCGTAATGAATAATTTCCTGTGGAGGGATAAAGATCACAGTGATGAATGCTAATCTAAAAGCATAAGACTTATTACCCTATGTGGTTAATTACTTTGGAAATATATGACGCTGAAAGCAAAACCCAAATGAAACATAAGAAACTAGTTTAATTAACAGAGCTCGGGCACAAAAAGGATCATCTGGGAACTCAAACAGCTAATTAACATCCCACTACAATTCTTTGTATAAAACAGAAATAAAGGAAACTAACATTCAATAATAATCAATAACAAGGATTCTTTGAAAAAACCCTCAACTGTACTATCAGAATCTGCAAAAGATGCAAAATTAAGTCCCTTTCAAAAACAATACTTCATACATTCATTTCAACTGTCTCATACCTGTGATTTAAAAGCTTGTAATTCTGTTTCAAGTTCATTGATTCTTTCTTCTTTTTTTTGCAGTAGGGCCTGGGTCTCCTGATGAACTACAAAATCTTTTTCAAACTAAGAAAAAAAAAAAAGAAAGCTGTTGCTACTAGTCAGTTCTGCATAGCTCATTTAGATTTCAACTTTTCCTTTTGAGTT
This sequence comes from Stercorarius parasiticus, assembly GCA_013396915.1. Lineage (NCBI taxonomy): Eukaryota > Metazoa > Chordata > Aves > Charadriiformes > Stercorariidae > Stercorarius > Stercorarius parasiticus. Next base: position 553,913 of record VWZL01005191.1, on the reverse strand, counting down.
TGTTAAAACTCACAAGTTAACAATACTAAGGATGCATACAACATAGCTGCTATTCTAACTTCCATGTATCCACTGAGTGGAAGTGCCATCTCTATTACCACCACAAGCCTTTACTATATGAAATGGCATAAAGTATGTAATGTATTTTAAGTTGGAATTAGACAAAGTAGCTTAAAAAACTGATGTACAGTAATACACAGTCTGTACATACAACTGAGTCAATTCTTATTCTCTCACTGTTTATGTTGCTGAAGAAACTGTTCAAATAAAGTATTCAGTTGATTCTGGGGAGATTTGTACATGAAACATGAAAGTAAATAGTAGAAAGACTCTCAATTAAGGTTAACTACTTTACCCCACTTTTCTCTGCTTTCTCGTCCACAAAAAACATCCAAATTTCCACTTAAATACAGAACTAATGGCAATTTGAAGTTAAAAACTATACCACATTCAGTTACACCATTCATGAAGCTATTAAGTAGTCCCCTGTGTCCATCTTATGATCACGTAACTTAAAAATTACTTACTTTTCTGGAAAGTTCAGAAGCCCTCTCTTCACATTCTTCTAATCTTGCTTTATCTACACATATATCTTGAAAAAATAAACAGACACACTTGCACATATACAGGGAACACAAAATTCTTAATCACATATATCACTTTAACTTGGGTTTTGGAACATATAAAGAAGTATGATACTGTAGTCATTTCCAAACATAGTACTTACCTATTAAGTGGCTGACATTTATATCTAATCTTTTACGATAGGTGAAATCTGGGTCTGTTCCACTTCGATGTAACACTATCTGGGACACACACTCTTCAATTAATTTGAAATACTGTGGACTAAAGACAGATGAGTTCTTTTACAGCATACTTATTTATTAACGTATACTTAAAATCTTGTCTATGAACACAGTAAGGTCAAAAGATTTTGACTGACTTATTTCCATAGAAGAGTAGGTGCAAACCCCAGAAGTCTCACAGGACAAATACATCCAGCAGTTTATTACACAAGAACAGTTTACACTAAACCTGAAAAAACAGTGGACCTAATGATAAACGATTCTTAGGTTATAAGAATCTGTATTATATAATTCAGATATATTCAGATATATATTATATCTGAATTATATCTGTATTTTTCCCACTATGGTAACACAGAAAGGAAGGACTCCCTCCTGCTTCCCCCTAGTAAGAGAAGGCTCTTCCGTGAGCTTGATCCCTTCAGGTTTTGTGACTTTTGTAACTGTGGGTGTATTGCAGCCCTGCTTCATAAGAAGAATGAAAATAACACCTTGTTCTAAAATGCCAAGGAGTATGACAGACCATGCAAGCTATGAATTAAAATATTTTGAGGTGGAAGGGGTCTAGCACAGGTGTACCCATGTCAGGCAAGCACTCTTAACCTTTAAGGGTACATCTGTGCTAGACCTTGCCTGAAATGCAAGATTATGCAGAATGCTATGCAGAAAACAGACAGCTTTCCTTCCCTTTTCAGTTCATATCTGATTCCTCCAGTGTTTCCTCAAAAACAACACAAGCAGCCTTTAGAAAGGAAAGTATCTGGCATCTTCAAACATCTAAGATTTTATTAACTTTTTCTCTGTATTTTATCTGCTAAACTTCCCAAGAGACACTAACGTGTTCACACTGACCTATAACGTATATTGACAATTCACAACCAAAAGCTACTCTACGTTAGGCATATTTTCAGATTTCTGTATTAAGTGCACTTCTGTGCATACTTGGTTTTGTCCTTTGAGTCAAATACATCACAAAATTACAATGCTACTACCATGATTTATAACTAAGAGACCTGTCCTAATCACTTAGACTTGCAGTTAATAAGCTTCATATCTCAACACAAATAGTTTTCTATATTTATATATAAAATTGTATCCTAAGTAGAAGAGACAAAAACATATAGATGGCATTCTTATTCAAAGCTGATACTTTTGAACATGAGTTCACAGATGAATACTTACGAATTGGAATCGCAAATACTAAACTATATTTATCATTAAATTTATGGAAGAAATATTCTATTAATGACTAAATGACAAGAAAATTGATAATCAACATTTAACGTAGCATTAAACATACCGTATAAAATAGTCATTTCTTATAAGCAAAAGATGTTGGAGAATAGAAAGAAAATATCCTTCAGCACTAGTGTCCTTAACTGTATTCCACACCATGTTGTAAACATCATTTACTTCAGTAAAAAAGTTAAGGAGAGTAACAGCAAGGAAAAAAATATTTCAGTCAAATGTTGATTGACAACTTTTTTTAAACAGAAGTTATACCAGAAAAATGTCCATTATACACTTTATTTTGTTCGTGTTTCTCTTGCTGATGTCAAAAGGATATTCTAGTTCAGATCTAATATCTTCTAAACGATGAGAGAACTCGATCATGTCTTCTTCCTTATGCTCATTGAACACTTTCAGCTGAATATCTAGTGCTTCATTCTTTATACATTTCAATTGCTGCAAAGAAGAAACAGTAGAAAGGCTTGCAAAATTAGCATTTCCATACGTAAATAAACCTTCTCTTTTTAGCAGCTTCAAAAAGTCTATGTTATTTTGAAGTTTCAAATTACAAAAACACACCAGTTCAGTTAAATATTCAAAAGGTAAACATGGCTTATGCCTGACTTAACAAGTGTGTGCACAGCAGTCTGTCACATGTTCTAAATCAAAGTCCTAGAATGCTGAGGAATCAGTGTAAAGTTCAGAGAGCACACTTCACCTTTTCATTCTTATTTTAAAACTGATTCTCATATCTAACTGCTCATGCCCAAACTTAATAAAATGCCTTTGAGAATAATTTATTAGAACTTGTTCTCCCATTCTCCCTCTCAAGCTCAAATAGTCCAATAATTTAAACAGTAATACAAAGAGAGACTACAAGATGCTTACTGGCAATATCTCTTTCAATCCACTGCGCATAAATTCATTTCTGATGTGAAGCCTAAAATCCAAATCATCAGGAGATGTAACAAGAGCATTGATGAGCTGCATGCAGGCTACCTATAACAGAAGAAATATTAAACTATTTTATTTCTGAGATTTCAATATGCATCACAATCAAAAAGACAAAACTAACTACTAATTAGACATTATGTCATGTCTAATTATCCATCTACTGTGGCCTTATAATTAAGTTACTTTAATTTCTTATCCACCACATGAGCTATAGACACCAAACACTAGTTCACAAATTTCCATAAAAATTAAGTATTTTCTCACTCCATTGAATTCTGTCATTTTATACAAATAGCAAGTTCTTTTATTAAATGAACTGTAGCACATAGTAAATACCTTGATAAGCATAATTCTCAACATATAAAAATCAATGTAAACATTTATCTATAGATAAAAACTTAGTGACATAACAGAAATGGTAAAGTCTGCGTAAACAGTAGAAGACGTATTAGAAGATAAACTGCTGATTAAACTAAACTGAGCCTGAACAACAGAAGAGACTTTTCCTCTTTCCTTTTAAAAAAATCTTCCCTCTTTCAATATACTGAGCATCATACAATACTTGATAGGGATCAGTGCTTCAGCTCAAAAGCAAGCATCAGGTCAACTACGACGCCTGTATCAGTCTGTGGTTAACTAGCAAGTAGTCTCTCTTTCAAAGAATCAAAAGATTTATCTGGAAAACGACAGCCAGGAACAGCAGGAATTCACTGCTCAGATTCACAAGCCTTTAGAACAACAGCAAACTATTATTAATCAATAAATAAGAACCAGCTAGGATGACAACAGCCATTATTTCCTTTTTTTTTCTTTTTTTTTTTTTTTTAAAGTACCCTCTTTATTGCCTGCACATCTTGCTTCAATGCACAGGAAGTATGTTATTCATGTATTTCCAGCATTGTAAGGGTTTTTTAAATGCACAAGTCAATTGGGATATGTCTTCTGGCCTAATATACTATGTAAACAAGTAAAGCAAACTGGTTTAAATACTTTCTCTGTTGTAAAGCCTTTTATCATCTAGAAAATTATGATGTATCATGCTGTGGTCAGGAAAAAGGTAACACTGGGAACATACTGTATCAGTCATCTTCGAAGTACGTATAGTTCTGAGTAATGAATTTACATATGGTCACCAGAAAAACTGGATGGCCAAGCTACTTTGATATAGACCGTAAGAAACAACAGTTTTACAAGAGGAATGTGATAAGACTAAATGATAACACAGACTACAACCATGATCATACATTTATCCTACTGCAAGAATTACAAATATGAAAGTAGTTTCATACTTTATTTTAGATAAACTGTGCCATAACTTGGGCCTACTTGAGAACAGTGTTAGCATACATAGCTGACCTTTAGTTAACACTACAGGAGAAGGGAGTAGCTTAGTTATAAGAACAGAGAAGTGTAAACAACCTGTGATTCAACCTGAGAGCTGTGAATGTGTTGAGAAAATCAAGTTAAGCAGATTGTGAGTTCCAGCAGGCGGTTATGGACCAAGTGTTAGAATGACCATTCTCTACCCAATCCCATAAATTATGGTGTTTAGAGTCACTTGGAGGGAGAACCCCAAGTGCCCCACAACTCTGTGCCAGGGGTTGGAACCATCTCTCCAACTTCCAGAGACACCTGAGAGGACAGGGATGCTCAAGGAAGGATGGCGTGGCGTGGCATGGCGTTGTTGGAACCACTGAACTAACCCATCTGACACTTCTCCTGGAGAAAAGCTGCCATGTCAGCATCTATTCTTGTATTACTCCATCATACAACATACCTTGCATCAACAATAACTTTAAAAGAGTAATAGGAGGAGCAAGTAAGCTTTGCTCCTTCCCCTTACTTGAATAAAACACTGAAACTATGTTCTAATCCCTCAGAACTTCTATGAAACTCAGTGCATGCACATACTTAGATTTGCATAATAAAAAACTATTGTCCTATTTATTGATATCAGTAGGACAAAGCACACTAAATTTACTTAAATCAACTGCATAAAAATGTTAAGATAGACTTCTAACTTACTCCAGTCTCAGAGAATAATTATTCAAGTTACAACATCTAAACAAATCTAAATCAACACAAGGGGGTGTGGGGGATCAAAACTTCAGCTAACTGAACATGAAGCTGTATTAAAGCTGACTAAGAAAAGTGTTTGAGAGACAACTTGCGAAAAGCACCTATGATTAACACATCTTTTTCCTCGAAGATAACAAAAGAATCATAGAATCATTTAGGTTGGAAAAACCTTTAAGATCGAGTCCAACCATTAACATAACACTGCCAAAACCACCATTAAACCATGTCCCTATATGCCATATCTACACATCTTTTAAATACCTCCAGGGATGGTGACTCAAAGGCAACCAGAGAATCTGTAAGGTCAGTAAAAGATCATGGTGAAAAAGAATACCCAAAGAAAACAAAGGCCACAGCAACACTTGATAAAATGTTCTACTACTGTACGAAAGGAGTTCACAAAGTAGAGCAGACACAAACAGGTTCAGGGGTTGGGAGAAGAACTTGAAAAACAAAGCCAACAATCAGAAGTCATAGAAGAGTATTCACCCAAGTGTACCGAAGAAAACTGAGGACAAAATAACTTTAGTACTAGCTATTGCATTTAAGTTCATACTGAAAAGTATGTTGACATCCAAGAAAGGAAGATGGCAGAAGTTATACAGATATTTACAAGGACATGTTCGGGAAAATCTGGACAATTACAGACTGGTAAGCTTGATTCTTCTACAGTGCTAATATTTAAAGCATAATAGAGAACAAAATTAATAAGCAACATGAAAAAATGCAACATGAATAAATGAACAGCATGAATAAATGCAACATGGCTTTACAAAGCAAAATCCTCTTTCACAAACTCATGACAGTTGTTTGAAAGGCTCAAGGTGTGGGCAAGAATGCCTGCTGGACTGCCCTAAGTCTGGACTTCAAAAAACAAACAAGTTTGTAAAATGTCAAAACCATTCAGAAAAATTTAGAAAACAGCATGTTAAGAAGCCAAATTCCAAAATACTACAAAATAGTATTGCATTTGATGTTTAGAAGTTTCTATTTAAAAAAAAAGAAGCTCTTAGGGCTCAAAAATTATTTGGCTGCACTAAGATTTGTTGAAGTAGTATTTCCTTGCTACTTTTTTTCTCACTGTAAATTCATCTTTTTATTTTATGCTAGCAAAGCATGCAACATGTAAAAAATTAATAAAAGTATCAATAAAATAAACCACATTCAGTGCTAGAAACTGCAAGCCAATGAAAGCCTGTTCATGTCCTTTTTCCATATTCTTTACAGTGAGATCAATTACACTATCACCTAATGAGTAACAATAAAAAAACCTACACATATTAAAGAGGAATATATCTATGGTGTGTTTTCTTTCAGAAAGGTACTGGCACGACAGTACCAGCAGTCAATTTTGAAAGAACTCGGTTAAATCAGGAATATAGGTAAAGGACCACAACCTTGACCATTCTGTCGTAAATAAAATACGTTCCCTTGAGAAAGATCTTTCCGATTCGGCGCTTCTTTAAAGTTATAAATAAGCAACAATCCACAACTATTATTTCCTGAACAACCCACTTGGAAAGCTGCCAAACTGATAACAATTTGGGGCTTTAACCGTCACAGTGGATTCTTCATCTTTGTAGTGTCTGTCAGAACTATTTTTATGACACTTCTCCACCCTGAAATCTGTTATTTCCCTAATTTCATGCAATATGTTTCTCTATATATGTCTACACTATTTTAGAAACCTAAACAAGAATATGACTTGGTTAACTTATTTATTTTCTTGAAATAAATCCAAACATTGCTCCTGAAGCCTTCTTCTGTGCATGTACTGTTTCTAAGTTATTCTAGTATTTGTTTGTTACTGCTGAAGCATCACTCTACACTAAGTAACAAAGAGCTGTGCTAACCCCCAAAAAAGGAAACTACAAATACCAAAAGACAAATAAAAACAAAATCCTTAGACTCACCTACATCCTAACCCCACACAACAATAACAAATTTTAAGATCACGTAAGGTGCCCAGTCCACTTCTCAAAAGTGGGCTGAATAAAACCTTCCAGCAATTGTCTTAACAGCACCCAACAGAGAAGAAATTAGGACTCTCCTGTTGCACAACTTAGTATTTTTGGACACTGAAATAGCTCCTCATATTCAATAATTGTCTGTCATGTCCTTTACAATCTTGTTCAGAACACGTGGCCTTGTAGCCCAGTTATTTTCGCTAGCAACAGGCTACAGGCTTTGTATTAACTAACTAAAACCACATGCTTCCAGCCTTGTCAGGCTTTATCAAGACTTGGCTCACCTGTCTGGAGCTCTGTTTTGGCTTATATAGCTGCAACAGGATTTGTGTAGTAACAGAATGACTACCACCCCACTAGTTTTAGATTTTGCTTAGCCTTGTAAAAGTCTGTGGCACAAAGTCTACCGTTACATGTGTTTCTATAACTACCAGATAGCAATATGTCCCTAAATAAAATGCAGCATAGAAAAGCAGAGGCACAGGATGCAAGCAGACACGCATGTTAGCACTACTAAGAGTAATTTGATTAGACCATTAAGTCTTCATTTAGACCAAAAACAAACTTTTGGCTTTAAATATAAGGTGTATTCCTTAGGCTCACAAACTGCAGAGGCTGCAGCGTCACAATGTGGTGGAGAATCTGATCAGCCTCATATGCAATTTGGACGCAACAAATGGTAGAAAAGGCAGGCAAGCAAAACAGTTAAAATTTAGTGCAACAGTACCTTACAGAATATATTCTCTTATTATGTAAGTATGGGCTGTATTCTTCATTCTTAAGCTTTTTTGTATTTGTTTCGGTATTGGTTCACTTTACCAAACCATCCACTTTGTCAGTATTTTTCTTCAGCAGCCATGATGAACATTTTTACTTCCCCTGATTTTGAGCCTATTTTGTTGACACCTGTTATACCATCACTGATTTATCTCTCGGGAGTACTGAGTCTTCCATTCAGTTGCATTTTCTTGATTCAATTAGCTCTGCCATTCAAAACTAGTAATTCAGTACACTGACAGATGCCACTAACACCTGTACTCCCGCTAACATCAGCGAGGCATTTCAATGACTGCAGACTTCATTGGACAACACTATCATACAGTCAGTAATAACATACAGTACTGCAAGGTTACATTTACATTTCAAATAAAGTCAAACTCCATATTGCTTGATGACATCAGAATTGGAACCTTTGTCATTGTTATTGGCAGTTTAAAACACAGTACATTTTCATGCAAAACTTTATGTGGATTGCTAAGCAAGGAATCAGCATTTATCCCACTTGATTTAAACTATCAGTGAAGAGGCAATCAGAGACTGAGCAAAGTACGCTACTGTGAAAATCCTGATCAAGAGCTAACTACAGTTTTATCTTTGAGGAAGCAATGCAATTTAGATGAAAGGATGTCTACAGGTGTAATTGCTGCCAAAAAAAAAAAAGAGGCATTTTCTTTTAATTTGCCAAATCAACACGGTACATGTACACATGTGCTATTCAAAAAGAACAGAGACAAGAAAGGATAATGAAAAGCAAGAGAGACATCAGTAAGAAGTACTGTTATTCTAGTACTTTAGTCAAATTTGATCAAGGGGGAATTTGATTGCAGTTCATAATCAGAACACACTTTAGCTTTCCTGGAATAAACAAGACAAAGAACTACTGGATTATGTTAGCAAACTATTTCTGTAAGGAAAACAAAGACAAAGTAATAGTGAAAGTTCCCAACAGAAGTCTACAAAAACAAAATGAGAAAAGGTTATACAAGAGGAAGCAAGCACAAGTCTAAGCAAGGCATTGCTTAGATATCTACCTTTGAGTAATGTGCTTCATGAAAACTTAAAAAGAAAAAACCACGTAAAGTCTGTCATGATTTTTTTTTAAATTACAAAGATAGAGATACATGACTTTTGTTTAGGAATACCAGATTATGACTTTCTCATCTTAAAATCAGTGCTAAATCTGTTTAACAACATGCTTACAAAATTATGAATATTCAAATACAGATTGGTATTTAGAATTATTAAATTACCAGAAAGCACTACTGACTTCAGATCTAACAATAGCTAAACAATAAGTTTGTTCCCTGCTTCTAGAGTGTGGCTGCTAATCAAAGAAATTGGAGTAGGAATAACAGATATGGTAAGATCTTCCACAAAAAGAGACCATCCAGTCTCTAATGCTGCTAATAACGTGTCCGACCAAAGAGAGAACAGAGTCCAAAGAGTTGAAAGAACTTCTTAAGGGAGAAAGGAAGCTACAGATAAGTAATTCTTTTCTTCAAGTGCTTGTCTCTACGTGCATTCATACTACACAAAGTTCCAAGGAGTACCCACTCGTAATTATTTGTCTTCAATGTTCCTAATTAAGCAACAATTGAAGAACAATTCTCCTAAATGTAAAATCATTCCTTGACAATTCTCAAAGTACGTAAAACTTAAATAAAACGCCTGTGACACTCCAGTTGACAGCTCTATAAATGTCAACTCTTGGGACACAAAACAATCGGTCACTGCTCGCGTTCCAGATGAGTGGGCCCTAACTGCATTCTTTTACACTCAATTACCTCTGATAAGATTCTGTAAACAGACTGACAGCCTTTTGAATTTTCAGCCATGGACACAAGGTGGGAAAGCTGTGTCCATATTAAAAAAGATGTCTCATCTTCAATAAATGAAGAGGTACTTCAGCTGAGGTAGTATGAGGTTTAGTGAAGACAGGTAAATTAGCTTCCTAGCAAGGCAGGAGTCATTGCGAGCAAAACATTCTGGGCAAATGGTCTATATCTAAAACAACTCATGAAGAGTTGTAGATTCTGTAGGTGGAAGTATTTTGTCAGTCTGCCCTTGAGAAGATGCCTGAAGAAGCGAAATTATTTTAGGCTCTAACAGAGAAAGGCATAGTTAATACACAGCGCTCTGGTGTACCTTCCAAAATTTTGTTGAGGTGCTGAGGCCTGCAATTTTTAAGTACTCTTTCCTGAAAGGCACCTCTAACCCAAACAGTAATTACATCTTGAGAGTATCCTGCTTTTTACAACAGGCATGCAGCGAAGACATGTAGAGGCACTTTCCTCTCTTCAGGTAACAGCCAAGAGCAAATCTTTCACTTCACTTGGCAGTCTGGTTAGATGCTTCCGTCTCTTCTTCATCTCTAAAGAACTGTAGCTAAGCATAGTCCACCACGTTAGTTTTCAGAGGGCTTTCTGGTCTGCCAGTATATTCCATGTGAATCATAGAACCACAGAATGGTTTGGGTTGGAAGGGACCTTAAAGATCACCTAGTTCCAACCCCCTGCCATGGGCAGGGACATCTTCCACTAGATCAGGTTACTAAAAGCCCCATCCAACCTGGAATGCTTTTAACGTCCTGCTGCCACACAGTAGGGAAATCTACAATACTTAACTTTGCATGCTTATCAAAAAGATAGGTATATATTGATGGATGCACACACACCATTTTTGGTAGGGAAGAACTTTGCATGATGATGATACCGTTCATCTGGAATGTCAAAATTAAATGCTTTCCTTCATAAGAAACCAGACCAATGAGATCAGACATGTTCTGCTAAGTGAGAAGTTACAGCTTGAAATTCTAATCTTCTGCAATTCCAACCGGTGATGTCTATCAAGTTACAGGATGCATTTTCTGAGGATTCCACAGTCTGTACTTTAAACTTGCATATTCCCCAGTTCAAGACCAGACAGAATATACCTAGTCCTTTTCTGGTGGAAAATGTCAGGTATATCTCAGTAGCTCAGAGCAGCTTTTTCCTTGCATAGACAAGACAATCAATGCTAACTATGTGGTAAGTATCACCTTATGTCATATCTTGCCCATTTGAATACGAGAAACTGCTTCACTTTTCTCATTCTTATTGCAAGTTTGTAGAAAAGTCTGTAAAATGATGTATATTTATTAAATTCTGCTTGCCAGTATTAAACTGGCTGTAGATTTGGCTGTGGTACAGACACTACATTGATGTTCATCAATTATTTACCCTTGCTAAAGACCAAAAATTCTTAGTAATGACTTTGAGATGTACCATCCACGTGAATGTACATTTACATAGATCTTATATAATTATTACCAATCTATACATTTAGATAAAGTAAGCTTTGCTCCAATTCATCCTATAACATATGCAGTTATGGAAAGGATCTTATTAGCACAGAACATCCAAGAATCACTAAGTGATTCAGCTAACCAAAATATCATAGACCGCACCATCTCACATTCTCATATTATTAGATGAAAAAAAAGATTAAATGGTATTCCCTAACAACTAAATACATTGAGAAGGTAATACGGATGAATAGGTAAGACCTTTTACTTTGTCACAAAAAAACAATTCTCCTAGGACAGGCACCTGCAGGTTTCCACAGGGATGATCAGTGCTCATTTTTCAGGAAAACCTTTGCTTCAACCTTGTACCTATTCTCAGTTCTAACTGGAAAATTAGGGAGAGCTGGCATCTGCAGTTAGAACTGTACAGAAGAACAGCAGCACTCTTCAATTAGTTAAACTGCCTGCTTGAGGAACAGTGATAAAAGATGATGATTAGAGAGCAGAAACATTAATTTGATTGAAAAGAATGAAAGAACTGGTCAACACACAATTTCTTCTTGTCATCGTTGTCTTAAATGCATAAAAATGGGTTGTGTCAGAAGAGCTGTATTACCTGCCTCTGTGAATTGAGCAACCAAAGTATTACACTTTTTCAGTTGTCGTCATAAGTATACAAGGTACCAGGCTGCCTTGTATGCTTTTTCGTGAGCACAGGCTTAAAATGTTAAACTATGTTGTCTTTAACAAAACCAGAAACTCAGTGTTACCACAGAACCATAGAACGCCAGGTTGGAAGGGACCTCAAGGATCATCTGGTCCAACCTTTCTTGGCAAAAGCATGGTCTAGACAAGATGGCCCAGCACCCTGTCCAGATGAATCTTAAAAGTTTCCAAGGATGGGGAATCCACCACTTCCCTGGGGAGATTATTCCAATGGCTGGTCGTTCTCATTGTGAAAAATTTTCCTCTTGCGTCCCATCAGAATCTCCTCAGGAGTAACTTGTACCCATTACTCCTTGTCTTTTCCATGTGACCCCTTGTAAAAAGGGCGTCTCCACCTTCTTTGTGGCCACCCTTTAAATAGTGGAACATGATGATAAGGTTTTCCCCTAAGCTTTCTTTTCTCAAGGCTGAACAAACTCAGTTCTCTCAATTTTTCCTAATGTGGCAGGCTTCCCAGTCCTTTGATCATCTTTGTGGCCCTTCTCTGGACCCTCTCCAGCCTGTCCACATCTTTTTTGTATAGTGGGTACCAAAACTGAGGACAGTATTCCAGGTGTGGCCTCACAAGCCCTGAGTAGAGTGGGATAACTGGGGCCAGGCTCTTTTCAGTGGTGCCCAGCAACAGGACAAGGAGCAACAGGCACAAACTGGAAGACAGGAAATTTAATCTGAACGGGAGGAAAAACTTCTTCACTTTACAGAGCACTGGAACAGGCTGCCCAGACAGGTTGTGGAGTCTCCTTCTCTGGAGATATTCAAAACCCACCTGGACGCGTGGGTTTTGAAGGAGCTATTTACCACCATCCTCTGGGTGCAGCCTGTCAGGCAGTTCCCCACCCACCACACAGACCACTTGTCTACACCGTAACATCTCAGTTTCTCTAAGAGGAGGCTGTGGGGAACCATATCAAAAGCCTTGGAAAAATCCAGGTAGACAATGTCCACCGCTCACCCCACATCAACAGAGCAGGTTACTTTGTCACAGAAGGTGATCAGGTTTATCAAGCACAATTTGCCCTTGGTGAATCTGTGCTGGCTTTTCCCAGTCACCTGCTTCATTTGACTTGTGATAAACCCCAGGAGGATTCATTCCATAATTTTTCCAGGAACTGAAGTAAGACTGATGGGCCTATAATTTCCTGGATCCTCCTTTAAGCCCTTCATGTAGACGGGGGATGACACTAGCCTTCTTCCAGTCTCCTGGGACATCTCCTGATCTCCACAACTTCTCAAAGATTCCGGAGAGCAGCCTTGCAATGATGTCAGCCAGTTCTCTTAACATCCTCAGGTGGATCTTGTCAGGGCCCATCGATTTGTAGGGGGTCAAGCTCTTGTAACAGTTCACAAACCAACTCTTCCTTCACTGATGGTGGGTCTGTGTTTGCATCAACCTGAGTTTTTGTTCCCAACGCCTGGGGCCCAACAGTGCTGGTAAAGACAGAGGTGAAGAAAGTGTTGAGAACCTCTGCCTTTTAAGCATTGCTGGTGACTACTTCACCTCTCCTGTTTAACAGCGGGCCAATATTTTCCTTCTGTTTCTGCGTGTTGTTTATGTACCTAAAGAACCCTTTCTTGCAGTTTTTGACAAATCTGGCCAGTTTCAATTCAAGCTGAGTTTTTGCTTCTCTAACTGCATCTCTGCATGCGCTGGCAATGCCCTTGTAGTTTTCAATGGGTATTACTCCGCTTTATCATCTCTAGTACATGAGAGATTCCTGGCTGTACTCAGATTCTCAAACTATGATCACCAATCTTGATTTGAACTAAAACCATTTAAGTGTGCTTTCCACAATTTTTGATTTTATGAAAGATAAAAGGGAGAATATCCTTTGCTTTCAACAAATGCAAAAAGTACATCCATGGAGCTTTCACTAAAAATACAAAAATCATCATATTGAGGCTTTTTATATATTCAGCCTTCAAGTAACAGAAACATTAGTCAATTCAAAATTGAAAAGGTCAGTTGTTAGTGTCAAATTGAACTGCCACAAAGCAAGCCTACATATATCAAGCAGATAATCAAGGCAAGTATGCCAAGTAACTGACAATTGTAAACTCTTGCCTTATTAAAACACTGTCAAATTAACCACCAGGTCAATGTCATTGCTATAAAAGTTTACAACTGATTCACATGAGAAACCTTGATTTTTCTGGTCTTAAAAAAAGGAAATGTAGCAACCATTTGTAGAGTCTGAAAAAGAAAAAAGCCTTTTAGGAGAAAGAGCATACTCAAATGGAAGTTTAATAAAAAAAAGAAAAGAGAACTTTAATTAAAAGCTTCTATGTCTACATAAAATACAGCAAAACGTTACCTATTTTCAAGAACTTTAGGGTAACACTCTCAGTAAAGCCAAATTAATATATTTAGCTTAAGTATTGCAATTGTAACATTTAGAGTAAATTCTCAGTTTATAAAATGCTCCTATTTTCTATATCAGAGGATAACAAAATACCAAATGGAGATATAGCACAATCATGAGAAGGCATAACTAGTAGAAAAGTTCTTGTTTAATATCTGAAGAGTAGTACCAGAAAAATAAAAGTTGTTACTCCACAGTTAACAACTCAGCTGAAGTTTTCTGCACTGATTCAGTTATCTCATCTGTGGTATCTCACCAATGGAGTTGAGCATTGCTGTAAACAGTGACTACGAAAGTGCTCATGTTTATAAGAAAGATCTAACTGGTTAGAGATAATCAGCTATGAACTTCTTTCCATCCCTATCAACTGCCTCAACTGACATTAATATTGGTATCTACCTATTTCTTTAAGGGGCTGCTAACCAACAGCTGTTTTACAAGGGATTATAACTTCTGAAGCCTATTCCCAAATGTTCATCTAAACTACTATATGTTCATCTTCAATTTAATCTGCAAGGAATATTTATACATTTAGGGAGGCCCTTATAATTTTTTTTTTTTTAATTTTTAAAAAGGGTGAAGTGTGCAAAATGCCCATTTGGGTACCCATCATGGGTAAAGGGAGAAGTCCATAGGATCAATTTAATTTACCTGGTGCTTCAAATAAAGGGGCTGCTTTTAATGCCTTTTCATGTCTTTTTTGAACTGAATAAAAAAGGGACTTATAGGTAGCCTTTTTTCCCCATATTAAATCTACACACATGCAAATATATGCAACTCCTGAAAATTCAAGATCACATTTGGAAGCCTAACACTCAAAACAAATTGCTGTTAATTTCAGGACTCTGAATCCCTGTAAGCTAATAAAGAATAGTCAGAGAAGTGCTGTTCTTCATACTATTAAAATTGAGGTATCTCATATAAGTGCTGTAATGGACCTGGAAGTTCTCAAATCCTTATGTGCTTTATAGACTATACAAGCTCTTAAATTCTTTTAAGTTAGATACAATATCCTGAAATTGGAAAATATAATTTCCATGATTTAAAGCATTTCTCCCTACTGAATCAAGATATTTAAGAATTTTATTGATATACATAATAATGCCAAAGAAATAAGCTGCTCAACCAATAAAGAGAGACACTGAACTACCATTATTCAACATTAAAACTAATTTTTGCATTTGGACTTTTTTTTTTAAATTCTTCAACTGATTATATTTATTAATAAAATTTCCTTAATATATAATATACATACATTTTTACCTTATTGATTATTCTAAAACAATAGAAATAAGCGTACCAGAAATTCATCAAACTCTTCATATATTTTTCAGGTTGATCAAATAAAACTGACATTTTTTACTTATATCATGACCCAATATCAAAGTAAACCAAGCAAGTAAAAAAACAAATCAAAAAGGACTAAAAGACATGCAAACAAGAAAAGCCACAGATGCAGTGAGCCAAATGTTATACTGTCCTGAAAGTCTGACATGCCCAAGCTTGCATGCCTTGCACTGCCTACTATCTCAAGGATGCTAAAATACAGAGCAAAAAACCAACCATACTGAATAGGAATTTGTTAACTGAATATCATTCATCTTGAAATCTAAATGAAACAGAGACCTCAGAGGAGAACAGAAATGTATGAGATCATATATTTAAATTTAATAGCAAAGAACTGCAATGATTCTTGCAAAAAAATACCTAAGTTAAGGATCTGCTACTACACAAAATTTATGTCTAATCTGGAAAACGCACTCAAAAGCCTTGGATGACAGGAAATTTGTTGTTTTACAGTCTACGCTTTCCTTCTGCAATCCTTTTCCAGTCCCACTACAACTGGAGCTCAAAGCTTTCTCCCCTGTCTCCTTGCTAATCTTAACTGTAGGCTGAGCCTTACACAAAGCCTCCCAGCCACTGCCCAAAGGACAAATTTATTACTCGACAGTTCTCTTTACAGCCCCTTTCCAGCCCCACTCCAACCTGACAAATATAAGGTCTCCTTTTTGACCCTCAAAGGCAATTACTATGATTTTCAATATGCTAACAAGATACACAAATCTGCAAAAAAAGGGAAAAGAGACAAATCTTTCTGCACCAAGCCAGAATCAACATATGAAACCAACATCAACCTGATATACTTTTAAAAATAAACAACAAATGAAATATAAGAACAAACAAAATAACCTACATTTCCAGCCAATAAAAATTATTGCTGGGGGGAGAACCTTCTTGACCCTGAAATTGACCGTCTGAGGTTCCTAAGCAACTCTGACTATCCTCACTGGTAACGGAGTGCAATATGCATGACAGGCATTTAGAAATCTTCAAGGTCGAAGCAAAGGAAGGAACTAGAGAATCCATAAGTTCTTTGAGTTAGTTTTCATTCAAAACTTTTTAACTCAATGTAATAAATCCATGTTGAGATAAACATTCATTTACAATATTTAAAGAAAAAAATAAAATTAAAGAATCATCCTTCCCTCAGTTATCACCTCACGTGACAAATTACATGATGGCTATGTATTCCTACTGCTGGAAAACTGAGCAGTAATTCAAAGCTGAATTCGTCCTATCATGGTAACTAATTCCCGCTATGGTTATGACAGCAAGATTTAAAGAAAAGGAAAAAAAGAATAATAATCTTGCTACCAGATCTCTTGCTCGGGACTGAAAACACAGCAATACCTATGCAAACTACAACAGAAAACAAACAAATGAAACAGAAGACAACTATTTCTTTGTCAAATCAAAGTAACTGAATTTAACTGACTTTCTGCTGGATAGTAATTTTCTGTCTCCTTCATCTTTATATGATATTCCTTGACCTCAGTTTAAAACTCCTAGAATGTGTATATTCTAGAATGCACCTCAGAAAACAAAGCACTTCGGTAATAATTTTCACAATAGTCGGTTAAAAAAAGCAGCCAAACACACACAAAAACCACAGTTTGTTTACCGAATAAGTTATACTACAAATTAATATCCAGACTACTAAAAAGGGTTAGAAAGCAACTCGGAGACTCGTACTCAGAGACTACAGTTAAAAAAGGGGCAAATAAGTAATTGTAAATTGTTATTCTATTCTAGAACGAAGAGCCATAAAATTACATAATAGGAAGCTGAAGATGGAAGCATCAAGGGATGCCATCCAGAGGGTCCTTGACAAGCTGGAGAAGTGGGCCCATGAGAACCTCATGAAGTTCACCAAGGATAAGTGCCTCGACCTGCGTTTGGGTCAGGGCAATCACCAGTTATCAGTGCAGGCTGGGTGATGAATGGATCGAGAGCAGACCTTCAGAGAAGGACTTGGGGATATTCATAAATGAAAAATCAGGCTGGCAATGCACGTTTGCAGTCCAGAGAGCCAATTGTATCCTGAGAAGTTGTGGCTGCCCTATCCCTGGAAGTGTTCCAGGTCAAGTTGGATGGGGCTTTTAGAAGCGTGATCTAGAGAAAGATGCCCCTCCATGGCAGACAGTTGGAACTAGATGACCTTTAAAGGTCCCTTCCAAGCCAAACCATTCTGGGATTACTAGATAGAAAGAGTAAGAAAGGAGGGACAATTTTCAAAAGAGAATTACATTGTTACTGGCATAATTCAACTACAAATGATTCTCCACCTTCAAATATTTCTTTATCATTAACTTTTCTGAGAGACAGATGAAACAAACAGCAGTCTTTACTGTCAGACATGGACTATTTAATACAAAAGGTAACAGTGGAGTAACACAATTATTTCTTTCAAACTTGAATCTTTTACCACTTTTATAATATTCACAAAGAATGACAATTATGAACAGTGTTCAGTTCAGCTGAATTACTTGAAAAATCAATGAGTTAATATTTACACTCTTAGACCAATGATTTATAATGATCATTCAGATGCACTGTTTTACTTTGTGTCTTTCAGTGGTAAACTCTAAATCCAACTGAAGCAAACTGAAAATTGAAAATAAGGTGAAAGATTTCTTTCCTCAGACTCTCTAGGTGCAATTTAATGAAATCATGAAGTGGGCATGGGGGACAGATTTCCTGATGATTTAAACATTAACTATAAGAAACAGTTGCCTAAAAACTTGCTTTTGTAAGTTTCAGCAAATATCGCCAGAAGTGAGATAATCTTTTTGCATCTGAATATGTGACTCATGCTCTATTTTAAAAGTCAGTACAAATTTAACTCCCAAAGTCTGTAAGATTTGGGTGAATAGAAATGAAAAAATTAACCTGCAACACCCTTGTGTTTCTCAACAATGAATCTTCCCACGATGCATTTTAAAAGATAACATTATAAACAACATTCCAAAATTTGAATCCCTTTTTTGAAACAGTATCCCTCCTCCTTTTTATTGTAATGACTTGTTGAATACTGAAAAATAAGCAACTTTTACTTATTGCAAAGAAATAAAATTGCTTACTTGCAGCTGAACTGAGTTATCCTGAAGACCTTCTACAATAGGAGAGAATCTATCAACATTCCTTTCCTCTGCTGCTGCTGTTACAGCTTCCAAAATTTTTTCAAGGCTGTAAGAAAAAAAAAAAAAGCATTTAACTCAGGAGAGATATTTAACCTTGGTGTTCATCTGTTATCTGAAGAGCCATGTTGCCAAACTGTTCACCTGCCTCAATTTCTTGTGTACAAATTTAAGAGGTTTAAGCACTACTTGTTTCCTTTGAAGAATTTTATAGCCAAAGAATGACTTACTGGATTACAATGGTTAAGATACATTAAAAGTAACGCTAAAAAATTTTAAGCAAAAGAATGGCTGCATAACTACTTCCATCTAATCAGTACATGCACATGTCAAAAAGAAAACTCATATTGATATGACCATAATAAAAATCACAGACAAAGGCATTCTGAAAACTGACAATATAGTACAGATATTACTTTCAAACTTAAGTTGAAAATTTTAGCATTTCATTCAGGTATAACTATAATTTTGGATATCGTAAAATTACCTTACTATTTCTGGCTAAATACAGTACTTACATGTTTTCCTCTCCAACAATGCACATTGCAGAAAGGAGTTTAACTATATCCGTCATCATGTTAGTTTGCTTGGGATCAATTGCTTTGATCAGCAACAAAAGGCTTCTCTCTTCTCCCAAAATTCTTTCTAATCCATACTAAACAACAGAAAAACAATTGTAAGGAAATTTGGAGATAATCCAAATGACTGTATCGAATATCTAGTAAAAGACAGCAACAGTTCCGTCAAGTAACTATTTCAAATGACATTTAAGCCTGTCAAATGCTCAAAAAAAAAAGAGAGAAAATTCCAAAATGTGTCACTTATTCTGTAATAAAGGCATACATGAGCATCAAAAGTTTACACTATTCTCCAAATATATTTCCGCAGAGAGGAAGTGGCAGCAGAAAGAACTTCAAACCCCAGGTGACCAACACGCTACTTTTCCAAATTGCATGGGCTTATACCTACTGATCATGTACATTATCTGATGGAACTGTAGTAATTTACATTCCCAGATTAAACAAAATCCCATACCTTATTATTCATGAAGGCTCTCAAACACTGTACAACCTTATGTTGACTCCTCTTCACAAGTTTGTCCTGACTGAATAAATAAAAAATTTAGTGTAATTAAATGCTCTTTACATGTTAAGAAAAGCTGGCAATTTTATATGGAACCATCCTTACTTTTTTGTCTCAACCAATCTTTCCAAAACATCCAACAGCAGCCCCAGACCTTCTCGGCCAAAGTTTTCAACCCAGCTAGGGAGAAAGAAGAAAGACATTAAAAAATTGACATCTCAAGGACTAATTACAATCAATGAAAATTTTTCTATTCACTCATTGACGCAATGAAATAACCTTAAATTAAAAAAGATTTTTAAAATTACAGTAGCTATTAAATTTAGCAATTTTAATTTTTAAATTAACAGTTACGCATTCTTTGGCATAGAACTGTAATTTAAAAACCCTTGCAAAGGAAGGGAAATAAAAACACAAATTTCTACTACTTGCTGTTCTAGGGTCTCCTGGAAAAGTCAGAATCTAACCGTAAGTGGCAGAGAAAGAAGGAAAAGCCTAAAGGAATTGCAAAATTGCCTGAGATATTAATCCATAAGAATACTTCCAAGAGAAAGCAAGAAAAATGTAAAATTTCAGCTATCGCCAAAGCTGTCTTTTGATGAGGTTAAACCTGGGCATGTTGTTTCTTCATGAGACAGCTGCTTCACAGTCCTGTTTACTATTGCTCAAAACCCCTTGATATCAAAACCAAGTAACTACATGACTGACAGTAGTACTGCAGCTGTCCCTTTGCTGAAACCATGATGTTTGATCAATTACCCAACTGTAAAGTTCACGGACAACGCTGCCACTCATAGTCATAACAGAAGAATTATTTTGCTCTTTAGACTTCATTGTCTATATAAGGCACAAATATTTTAAACTTCAAACTTCTAACAAAATCCCACTGGTTGGCTGCAAAGGCAACAAAAATATACATACAAGCAGAGAAACTCTAGAGACTATTTGCTCAGGAAATTCCTTTTATGAAGGGTGAAGTTATAATATTCAGTTATGGAATGAAATCACAAGTACTTGAATACTCTTCTCTTTCCATAGGGCAGGAATATTTCACAGAATCACAGAACAGTAGGGGTCAGAAAGGACCTTCAGAGATCATCTAGTCCAACTCCCCCTGCTAAAGCAGGTTCACCTAGAGCAGGTTGGACAGGAATGCACCCAGATGGGTTTTTAATATCTCCAGAGAAGGAGACTCCACCACCTCTCTGGGCAGCCTGTTCCAGTGCTCTGCCACCCTCAAAGTAAAGAAGCTTTTCCTCATGTTGAGATGGAATTTCCCATGTTCCAGTTTGTGTCCATTAACCCTTGGTCTGTCACTGGGCAACACTGAAAAGAGTTTGGCCCCATCTTCTTGACACCCGCTCTTTAGATATTTATAAGCATTCATAAGATCCCCTCTCAGTCTTCTCTTCTCTAGACTAAACCAAGCTAGGTCTCTCAGCCTTTCCTCATAACAGAGATGCTCCAGTCCCTTGATCATCTTCATAGCCCTCTACTGGACCCTCTCCAGTAATTCCTGTCTTTCTTGAACTGGGGAGCCCAGAATTGGACACAGTACTCCAGATGCAGCCTCACCAGGGCAGAGTAGAGGGGGAGGACAACCTCCCTCAACCTGCTGGCCACGCTCTTTTTAATGCGCCCCAGGAGACCATTGGCCTTCTTGGCCACAAGGGCACATTGCTGCCTCATGATCCACTTGCTCCCAGTCAACTAGGACTCCCAGGTCCCTTTCTGCAGAGCTACTTTCCAGCAGGTCAACCCCTAACCTGTACTAGTGCATGGGATTATTCCTCTGTAGGTGCAGCACCCTACACTTGCCCTTCTTGAACTTCATTAGGTTCCTCTCTGCCCAGCTCTCCAGCCTGTCAAGGTCTCTCTGAATGGCAGCACAGCCTTCTGCTGTGTCAGTCACTCCTCCCAGTTTTGTGTCATCAGCAAATGTGCTGAGGGTACACTCTGTCCCCTGAGCATTTCATTTCCTGAAACCTTTACTCAACTTTACATCCCACTACCATAAGTCAAGTCCTTGGATCTCTTCTTATTGACTTTGGCCACCATGACAGAAAATTATTTCATAATGGGTATCTCTTCCATACTTTTTCCACTTTTAAATTAGTGTATTACTTTCATCTATTAACTGATTACAAAACAATCTGTATTTAGAACAGATAGAGTTAGCATGACAAAGATGTAATACTTTCACCACCTTCATCATCAAAACAGATTCTCTTGTGGGTGTAGTACTAGCAGTATCAGTGCATTCTTTAAATTATTACTTTAAAGAAAAGCTTAAGCTGAAGAAATCTCGTCGTGCATTAACAAAATAGTCTTTTACATAAAAAGGAAGCATTCATTCTGCAACATCAGAAGTTCAACATCAAGACACTGATCAGAATTAGTAAAAAAATTACAACATTCACTTTACTTTCATTATAGCCTCTCCGTTGTTTTCTGTTTTGTCTATTTACACACCACTGTACACATCGGGTAAATTTTATTTATCATCACTTTTGAATACTAACCAAAATATTTAGATACTCCTATAATGGTGGCACCTTACTAGTGACAAATAATAAGCTATTCTGTTGGAAATAATGAAGTAGATGTAATAGCTCTTTTGAAATACATAGTACTTCCAGTCCCATCGTAGGATGGGATTAAACAGTTCTTTGTACCTGCTAGATACAGAACTGTAACGGACTTAGGAAGAGAAAATGAGATCAGATGCTTTTATGTGTTTTTCCCCTAAAAGCAAATACATAAGAAGATGGATTTTCTCCTTCCTGAATGGGTGCTTCATTCTGAAACAGATTAGGCAAATAACTGTCAATTGTTTTTGGTATAGCTGACCATATCTGACCTAAAGATAATCCTGCTGACATTTCTTAGCATATTTTGTCTTAGACAAAATTGTGCACAGCCACTTTGTCATACATCCAGCAGCTGAGGGTGCTGAGAATGATCAAGTGCCTAAAATACTGCTGCATTATTACTGCCCTTTCATCTGCTTCCAAAAAAGAACAAAGATTACCTACACTATCCAGAGCAAACACTCAGCTTTTTGTCAGTCTGACAGAATACCAAGCTATCAGTGTCCTTATTTTCAATTTATTAAAAAAGTCCTCTTAGTGAAAAGAGCTAAATCTGCTGCAACTATTATGCAAAAGGAGAGTAGTTGAAGATAACTAGTTATCTGTAATACCATGTACAGCTGGATCACTGAACCACTTTTGATGAATTGCGTTGGCAACTCTATGGTAAAAACACCCCATTTATTTACCTAAAGAACAGTGACCAAGAACAGTGGACACATTTTCCTTTAGAGGCTTTCTTTTTATACTGATGGAAAATAAATACGACTTTTTGCAGTAAGCCATAGATTACAATACATTTTTCTAAGTACCACGATCAAACTACTCAATATCACTTGATTCAGATTTTCTGTGAACTAAAAACACATTTTACAAAAATGACTAATCGAAAGCAATGTTGTAGAACCAGTTTTTGCATCATAAACTGAAATGTCAACAAGTCTAAAAGTTGGTTAAAGTACAGTATTTGGGAAAACAGCAAAAAACCCACTAAATTATATGTTGTCAAAAAGATCATAGCCCACAAATATGATGATTGTCAGGTTAAATCAAATCTATATTTAATTCTCATCCTGTTAAAAAAGCATAGATTTATTCTTAGTCATTATACATGCACAAAATAAAATCCCAAAGTTTTATCAGTTATTTCTCATTGTCCGTATCATATGAAGCTGGAGTTAAAAATAATCATGGATTGATAGCAGCTGGACTGGAATTCAGTAGTTATGTGTCAAAGCAAGTTCCTACTCAAAGAACTGGCTGATGATAGGAAAAATCAAGGTCACCAATATCTGTATCCAATGAACATCAACTGTTGCTACTCTTTAGAAAGGAGACATGGTTTAAAAATGCTTAGTCCACAAATTTTTAGTATGAAGAACAGCATGCCACTGTTACATTTTTACTATTTTTGTATTTAAGTCCTATGGGAGAACTTAGTTTTTACTAAGGCTATTTTTAAATGCTCTGTTTAAGTCTAGTGAAGACTATCTTAGCAGCCCTTTTCAGCACCACTCAATATACCAGAAGACTGTTTCAGAACCCATATGTTCTATTGGTTGTGATCCTTCTTTTGATTTGTAGACTAAAACGCATTCATGGACAAGTAGTAGAGAGGGGTTTTTTATGAAAATGCTGCCTACTTAAATACCTTTTCTCTGGTGCTTTTGCAAGACACAGTCTCCTTCCAATTCAAACCTCTCAAATTCAGATCTATTCTTAGGCCATAAATCCAATAACTTAATAATGAGCTTCAGTCCAATACAAGTATTAAGAGTTCTTTTGTGTTGTCTCTTACACTCTGCTTAATGTTTTAAACTGAAATTAAAATTTAATAAATTATGGTCAAGTTTTCAACTGCCAAGGTTTCTACCTACCATAATTTATATTTGACTGAACAAAGTTAAAGCCAGTGTTGCAATCTATCAAAAGTATCAATGCAATACTTTGACACCNATAGCCTTCTAGCATGCTTTGAAGGATTGACATAAAATGCACTAAGCTTATGAAAATGAAAACATTTGTTTTTCCATTTCTCCATGCACAAAAGCACTTGCTCTTCTCCCTGTACTCACAACACACACCTACAGATTTCTAATCCTTTCCTTACTCAAAGCGAAACATTTGTGGAAAACCTACTTAGTTGAAAATTTCATAATATTTAGTTGCTGTAAAACTGAGTTTCTGTAATTTCTTCTTCCAGATAATATTGATCACCAGGCTCTTGGTATATATTGGTATATATTCGGTTTGTCCAATTTAACTTGCATTCTCTATCAAATGTCTGAAGTATAGACCAACACCATTGTCTTATAGCTGGCCTCCACATTCCTTATTTTTGATACTATTTCTCCATCTTCCTCACCTCTTCAGATCTTATCACATTGTACTGTGCTGTCACAGGCAGAATTAGCACCTCACAAGATCACGGCTTTGGTTTGGTTTGTTTTTTTGGAGGAGGGGGATTAACTTTTCTCTTGGTATTTCAGTAAAGGGGCAGTAAAGGAGATCACATACAAAAAGATGAAACCATCCAGTCATATCAAGAACAGAGAGGAGAGATTGCTCTAAATTTGTCACACATTTCATGCATTTTGTGTTTCTATTTCCAGATGCATATTAACAAGCGAAGTTTTCTTTGTTAAAACAACATAAGCATAAATAAAAAAAAAAAATCTCAGGGGTTGTGGGTTGTTGGTTTTTTTATTTAAACAAAGAAGAGGAAGCAATACTACATCAAAAAGTAGCTTCACATTCATGGAGCAAGTATATCTTCTGTAAAATCCTCTATCAGAAGAACTCAGGTTAACATAAGGCATGTTTCTTCCCATGTGAGCAATCCAATTCAAAAACAAATTAATAGAAGGAAAGAACGAAACACCCACACGAGACCCACATCAACAACTCTGCCAAGTCAGATGCAGAAAGAGTTGTCTAATCTTTTTTTAATTGGCTTAAATAGGAACTCTAAAACAAAACATTGTAAATAGTATAGAAAAAAATATAATTTAATAAAATAAACCCAGCATCCACAAATCAAGTTGCATGGATCAAATCAAAATTAAATGTAAAGATTGATATCAGTGTTAGAGTTATGATTACTGAACAGTTAGACTTTTTTTAAAAAAGCATAGGTAAACTTATGTGCTCTCCTCTGTACAGATAAACCCTACAGATACAGCAAAAATTACTAGAAAACAGCAAGGAAGAAAGCCTAAAGCACAATGGACAAAAGGAGGAGCACGTAATTAAAAATACCTATGTTTTCTGGCTAACTTACACCAAGGTGCCTATCTCCCATTACTGATGACCCTGACAAAGTTAAAAGATTAAATAGTTAAGAGAATATTTCAAAAATAATTAAAAACAACCCTTTTGACTGTTTAGCACTAGAAAACAAAGCAAACTGCTCTGCACTAAACTTGTTTTACATTCTCTTAGTATTACCTTTATTACCTTGTATAGATCAGTGAACTCTGCTGAAAAATAGGTCTACAGAAGATACATAATCAATGAAAAAAGAGAAAAAACCATAATCATTCACTAATGCATACACATTCATTACCTAGAAAACCTTGAAACATGCACATCTATAGATCCATTAAGAAATAAGAATATAATTAATCTTTGCAATATGTGTTAATGATGTTACCTGACAGGATTACTAGTCAAGGACACACGGAGAGATTCTAAGCAAGTGACTAGTCTTTCATCTGTTGACCCAGATTTTAATTCCTGAATAAACTCTTGGGGTGAAATCTTCCGACTGTTCTTGAGACTTCCCTGAAATACAGAAAACGCATTCATTTTTTATTTGGCACATACAGAACTTGAATAGATTATTAATGGCTAGCCTTCATTTCTGTTCCTTGAAAAAACAGGGAAAAAGAGATGTAATTTAGTCCTAAACTGGTAACTGTTTGTTGTTCATCTACTATATACGCTAAATGTTGATTACATTTTTGTCAATTTATGAACAAATTTATCATCAGCAGTCAAAAGCAGCAGGCATCAAATGTAGAAGCCTACCACGCACACTTGGTGAAATACAATTTTTGTAATGAATGGATTCTGTTTATCCATTGCAAACATCTTAATTTTCAATACTCAAGAGAAGAAAAAAAAACAATTCTGAGGTGCTCTGAAGAGATGACACAGCACACGTCCAGAAGGGTAACTGCAATCATATGAGAACACAGAGGGAAGAACCAGTGCACCAGAAGAGTACTCAGGATGTTAATGCAGTAACTTGAGTTCTTGCAGATAATGTTGTAAAACACTTTTCCCTTAAAGGTCTGTCAGATAAGGAGTATATGAGACTGGGATTATAAGGCAAGCTTTAGCCCTTACAGCCAAAGCAAAAGAACTTAAATTTTTTTAGAAAATTTTAAAAACAAAAAAACAAAACTTTTTTTGAACCACTGAAGTTCTAAAGATAATGCCAGCTCCTCATTTGTTGTATTTGCCATCTGTAAGAATGCAGTGCAACACAAATCTAACTATTGGTGCAATAACTTACTCAACCTTCGAGTTTGGATTTTGCCTTGCTTTTTGGGTTTTGCTTTTTGGCAGGTGCGGAGGCAAATGGGGACATGAAGAACAGGGAGACAGAAAGGAAAATGCAATGGCAAGGTAATGCAGCATTGCAAAAGTAGTTTTGTACAAATAAAATATTTTCTGTTCTAAGCAATATAGGTTGAAATACATGGACTTCAACTTATTTTATCTGTGGTGTCAAATGTTGTGTAAAATAAATTCAAGATATAAATAATTTTTCTGAAGGATATATAATATCCATTGTTTTCAACAAAGCAATGGTTATACCGAATTAATGAAGCTCTACAATTTGCAATTAAAACAGCAAATGTAAGAGGCATTGACCCTATTCTTAATATTATCCCCCTCCTATTCACAAGTTTATATACTGTGCATATCCGTCCTGTTAAAATAATCCCCAAAGATTTTAGGATTAGACAATATATACCCAAGGTACAAGCAGGGGAACTTGAGTTACAACTGTGTTGTAACTGAGGATCACGGCCGTACCTGTAGGCATACGCAGCATATATATAGTTCCCCATGTGATACTAGATGAGAAAAATGGACTGACTAGAGACAAGATGACCAGGCAAACTCCTAACAGCCTTCATGACAAAGTATTTAACTAAATGGCACAGGAGCTCTCCAGTTGGAAACTTCAAGAAGTCCCAGAAATTCTCCTCGCAGCTCCTGCTGTGCATAAACTAGTTGATAAGCAGTACTTGTATGCCTGAGCATATGGATTAATACCCTGGGTGGAGAATCTGTCATTTCCAGTGACTTCCCCCAGCAGTTCCTGCTGTAAAATTGACCAAGCTGGATATAACTAAGATACTTAAAAACAGTCAGCAAAATTGCTTTCTTTTGATGCAGAAACAGTCATATAGGACAGTCATATGGACAGGACGTGTAGTTGAGGTGGGTAAAAGATCTTTTGGAAGTAATTTAGTATAATCAATAGCAGTGTGTGCATTGGAAAGGTCACATAGGACAAGAGCCCAGCCAGACTATAAGAATTCACTAGAATGACATTTCAAAGAGTATCATCTGACCCATCAGAAGACAGCGTCACAAGCAATGGAGGCTCACATCAATATCCAAACAGCAACCAGCCATCCCATTTCAGACTATGTTCCCCACCTGAACATTACCCTATGTAAAAGAAGTTAATAAACTGTGAATGTCTGTACGATATACCCACAGTACCAAGTACCACTTACTCAGAGTTACGCCAAGGTTCTGCAACATAACAAGAATATGATACATCTGCCAGTGCTTAAATAAAACAAGAGCTGCATTTGGTACCAATTGTGAAACTGATTATATTAGCTTTATTTCTGCATGGGAAAGCTGCTTAAGTTTAAAATGCTCGAGTTAACTGAGAAACAGGAAATATCTTGAGGCATCAGTGCCTCTAGAAATTTAATTGCTCAACTGAAAAACAACTGGTCTGTGAGCAGATGCAGTATGAAGTCAGCATTAATTAATTCAGTTAAAACATTACAAGGGAGTAAGCTGCAAAACAAAAATGAAATCTTGTGAAGAAAACTCACTTTAAAAACCCAGTTTGTGTGTGTTCAACATACAGAACAGCAAAACTTACACGAGAGTAACATCATAGCAATGCTGCTTTTATTTCCATTTGAGTATTAACTCCATAACATGGAAATTTATTTTTAAAACTTTTCTGGGCTGGAACATCTTTGTATGTGTTTATATAGTACTTAAAAACGTGACCCCATTTCTAACCTCAAATAATACTAATATATACAAACAGCTACAGAAACACAGAAAATACATTAGACATCACAATCTCTAACAACAAAGAGAACCACACTGCTATCAGTACATGAGAATTCACACTCACATAGCAGTCTTTAAACACAACTGTTGTTCCCTTCAACTGTTTCCTGATAAATAAGATATGACACCGCAGCAGACCGAAATTTCATTCAGGATTTCCAAGCCATGATGGTTTAAACAATATGTGATATACATCTCTAAGATAATGTTTTTAAGGAAGAAATAAGGCTTCATTTAAACACTCCACATTACAAGAAAACAAGAAAGTACTAGCAGAATACTGAAGTACTTAAGCAGAATTCTTCCAAGCATACAATTTTTGCTATTGCTCAAATTTTCAGTGAGTACTACTAGCATGCCAAACCCCAAGACTGTTTATTCTTAGCAATTATTCTACAGGGAGCCCTCAACACATTATAAAGAGTGATGGTAACAGCATACTTGCAAATATATACAGAAGCACGCTTTCAGCCAACTGTTGAAGAAATCTCTAAGCAAAGGGGAGTGAAATGAATGAGTATTGGATGATGCATGTCAGTAGAACTCTGGTTACTTTTATGTAACTTTAAATGCTGAAGCGATGGATTCATTCTAAACATCTCATGCATACACAGACATAGGTCACAGTATTGGAACACATAAATAAGCACCTGAGCACAGCCCCACCAAACTGACGCATCTAGAAATTAACAGAGATGTGCTTTGTGAATATTGGAAAGGAGTTCTGCATTTCCAAGAAACAGAAACCCTGATACTGAGGTCAATGATGAAGCATTGACTACAGTGGAACACACTTTGATCACCAGACTATGCTTCATTTTCAGTGATTCATTAGAGGTGCAGCCTCTTTTCTTCATTTTAATAGTTTTTATAACGATCACTACTCTAAATGAAACCTACTCAATACTCTGCAAATGACGATACCTGTCCCAACACAATATAGCTTAGTAACTGTCTCCTTAAAGTTTGAGAAGTATGAACTATCAAAAGAGGTTACTGCAGTACCACTCGTAGAAATGAGAGACCTGAGATAGGGTCCGTTGTACATAATATTCAGGAGCTATATGGCAATTCAGCTTTTCTGAAGTATGTCACTCATCAAGTCAAGGTACACCAAAATTTAGTCAAGTACCCTGGGTATGCAATGCACTATTCTCTCTAGACTGAGAAGGCACTCGGACAGTCCAATGCACATGAGACATGAAAGAGTATACCAGGAACAAAAGAGTTTGCAAGGGCAAGGGAAGGAGCTTCCCATCCCAGTAGCTCCAGCGCTAAGCTGAGTTCGTCTGCTGCAGGGTAGCATTCGTGGGAACAAATTGCTACCCTGGGGGAGAAAACAGATCTGTACTCTTCAACAGAGTACCTTGTATGGCAGCTTTGGGCATAGTGCAAGAAGCTCCATTGCCGAAAAACAAGTGTAACCACAACCAAAGACAAAAAAAAAAAATATTTCTTGCAAATGGCACTTGGAAAGAAGGATCAATGAAACCTACTCTGCTATAGGTTTCAGTTCTTTGCAAGTTTTAAGTGACAGGAAGTAAAGAGCTAACATGAAATCTTTTCTCTTGAGAAAGAGACTTTTAACATCACCATCATCACAATGCTACGATTCCAGCGATACATGCCAGATGCAGTGACTCTGCACAGCCAGCCATGTCCTGTTGACACATTACTTTTTCGATCAAACAACTGAGGTCTTTGAATGCGCGTGGACACTAAGGGTATCAACAACACGTAAACACTGACATGCTGTTTTGGGCTGATAAACGTCAAGAACGTTGTAAGATTTACTAGCCTGAGGTTTCCCAATTTCCCATGAAATATCTCTAAAAGAGAAAAACAGGCTAGACCTCCTAATCTTCTGGTACTAAGGAACTTTTATGCTATAGAAGGACCAGTAGCTTTGATAAGCTCATCTTCAACAAAACAGCCTCCAGCCAGTTCAGACCTGCACTAGGCATCTACTTTCCTAAAAGTGCTAGAACATTACACTAATAAGGTACATAATTTAAAGTAGACAATAAGATAAATATCTCATTTAAGTTACTGTATTAATGTCTTCTTTTCTCAGTATTTAGTTATAATTACATATGGAACATTTTCACTGATATCTCTACATGCAGTTAGAGCAGTTAAGAGTCAAATATATGAATTCTAAACCAGTCAAAAGGTCTGAGGACAATATTAACACTGCAGCACGTAACACTGGAGTCAGTCCCCACTTTTCAAAAACTACAGTAGTTTTTCTTCTGCCAACTTAATCCTTAAGCTGTCCAGTACACAACTCCTTGCAGTTCTCTAAAACAACCAGTAATTATCATAAGTAAAAAACGGACGCTAATTGCAAATGTGCAAAACTTTATCAACTATTACATAGCATCACAACACAAATTCTGTACTGAAGTCAAGTATGAAAAAGGCTAATCAGTTAAGGAATTCTTTTTCAACAGTGCTAGAAAAGAAAAAACATTCACAAACTTTTCCAAGAAGTTTTCTGCAGAATCTTTCCACCTCCACTCGCCATACCTTTACCAAAAAGAAATGCTGTTCTGTGTACAGAAGACACCTCGAGAACAAGTGAATATCTTTCATTGCAGCTTGTAAAATAATGAGACACTGCCGTTTAACTTTTTTTTCTCATAGACACAAATGTTTTTAATCAAAAGAATGTAATATGCATGAATTACTTTTTCTCATCAATAGGAAATAATGGAAACATTAAGTAATTCTTGGTCTTTTCAGAGAAATTTACTTACAGACTTCGAAGCAGTGCTAATATATTGCATCACCATTTCTTTTTTGGTACTAAAATCCTTTTCTCTTAATGGCATCTTCTTGTCTTCATTTAAATTCATATCTTCCTACAATGAGAGGAAAAAAAAAAAAAGAGGGGGGAAAAAATTTTAAATGTCATCCAGCAACACAGCTGTTTAACTGTAAGAGACTGACTTTAAAGACACAAAAACATGAACTTGAGCAACTGAAAGCTGCTATACAAACAACTTTTCATAAATTAGACATTACTTAAAACCATAAAAATCTTTATCCATCTTCCCTAGCAACTCGGACTAAAAAAACCAGTCAACTATGCCAGGATAAACAAGTGCATCACAACCATTACTAGCATAATCTCTTCTTAGAAATCACTTAGTTTCACACACAAATGCACACTAAACTACGGAAAAGCATTATTTAACACTTCCTAAAACATTTCTAGATGTACTCAAACCGGTCTCTTAGAACAATCTTTTTAATGATGTATCCATTTATTCCATAATTCTGTTCCTCAGTTCCCAAATACTTAATCCTGGGCAGCGGAATCTGCTTTGCCCTGAGAGTAGTTCACAAAATATTCAACTTTGCAATAGGTAAGGCCCAAATTCTTGATGATTTCATCATTAAATCAACACCTTCAACAGTTATGAAAACATCATCACAATGCATTCATTCCAACATAAGCCCAGAGGTCAAAAAGAGCAGATGTAGAACCACATTCAAAGCCACACAGCAGCTATTCATTGACATTTCCGACACAGGGACTTCTACTGTTCCAGCCTAAAAATTCTCTGATCATTGTAATCAGCTCCACATCTGTGAGAAACGACATTTCCTATCATGCTGGAGGTAAAACACACAAAAAAAGAAAAAGCTTTAAGAAACAATTTAGGCACACACACAGATGAGAACATACAGCATTACTATGGTCACTCAAGCTTAGCAAGAATTACTGCAGTTATTTTCAGCTGACACTCATGACGTGAATCCCCAACAGCTTTGGGAGGACCAATGCTACAAAATCAGTGGGTAACCATCTTGATACCAAAGCTATTTCACCTAATCAGAAATCAAAAGACAAACAGCAAGCAAACTCATCACCTTAGAATTTTAGGGAAAAAAAACACCCTAAATTCCAAAATTTTATACTACACTAAAACTTAAGTTTCCTTGTCTTTCGATAGTTTTCATATTTAATAGGATAGAATCAAGCACGGTTCCTAGAAACATTTAGGGTTTTGTATAAATCCAAGCTGTGAGAAGACATTGCAGAAAATGTTTGACCCCCTTAAATTGAACTTCTTCAAAATTAGGGCAATTTTCTGTAGATTATACATTTTTTTCCCCCACAAATATTACTGTTTCCTGTCCTTAAGGATTAGGAAAAGTTCCTCACTTCAGTCTAGTATGCATTTAAGTTATTACTTATTATTTATTAAATTATTGTTAAATTGGTATTTTTGATATTTATATAATACTATACAGTGTATTTATAGTATCAGATTTGTATATTTCATACAATAAATACACTATTCTATTATTTGATATTTTTAGTATAAAAAAGGTACAGGGTGCATGTTGTAAAAAGTTCTTTCATTCAAGCAGTAATAATATAGTCTTTTGCCTGCTTGGTAGCTAGTTTGCGTATTCCTGTTACTTCCTACATCTGAAAGTAAATGTGAAACAACTTTGCCTAAAGAAGCTGGAAGAAAGGAGGCCACACATACTTCAGTATTTTCTTGTGGTTCTGTTCATCAAAATGCTGCGTTGCTTTGATCAAAAAAATCATAGCGAAATTATTTGCTTATGCCCAAACCAAAATTCTAGCAGTGCATAAGGACATACATATTACTGAATATTGTAAAAGTTGCCTCACACTAAATCAAGTGTCGGGGACACTACCTTGAAAGAGCATGCTGCATTTTCTAGATTTTCTTGGATGAAAGCAAAACAAGAAACTACTACTATGATTTACTTAATGATAGGAAACCTGGTGTGATCCAAAAATGCTGCACGGACTCAAATATCCATACTAAAATAAAATAACAAATTCCACAGGCTTAAATACACATACATTAAAAACACTGTTGGGGTCAAATATTGTATTCAAAGAGATCATTTTCTTCCAAGACACAAAAAAGTGGAAAATTTTTTGAGTGTGTGTATACACCATTTGGAAAAAAAGTGAGATATTTAAAGTTACTTGTCTCAATCGAAGTTCACAAGTAACTGCAGCTTTTTTAAGATGAGAAAGAACACATAATCAACCACAAAAACTAGTGTCTTTAGTATTTCAAAATAAAAAAACTAGAGTAATCATTAGAAAAATAATACAACTTTACATTCTCAACAGCTGCTCAAAAATCTTTACGCCTTATCTAAGACATTTCCTTAGCTTAAAAACGGGGCTGGGAGGGAGAGGAGGGAATCAAAATCAAGTCAGATTGCCAAAAATACTACAATATTAGTATTCCCTCTAGCCTTTCATTTATTATCCTCTTTTTACAGGTATTTCTCATTTTCTGTAATATTTCAGTTTGATTAATTACCTTCTATTAAACGCACAACATATTTATGACTACTGTTACTACCAGGCAACACATCTGTTGGGATACACACATGACAACCCATACTAAAATTACTAGAATGAAATCCAGCTTGACATTACCAGATAATTTTTTTTTTTTTTTCCTGCAAGTTCCAGTAAATGTCTTTGGAACACTGTGCCTCAGGATTCCTTTCCATAGGAATACAACTGTATAGCAATACTGGTTTCACATGAAAATACACTTTACATGTATATTTAATAATGGCAGCTGCATTTAATTCTTAAATTGTATCTTTAAAACCTACAGAAACAGATATGTAAAACCACACAAGTATTCCATTTTAAGTCTCACAAAAGTATATGTCTAGGTCTTTCTTGATGTTTTCTGAGAGTTATCACATCTTCAGTACCTTGCCTGGAATATGCCCTATGTTTGTTTTTTTTCATAACAACACAAAATGCATGTATATCCTACCGAAGGGTGAAGGAAAATAAACACAAAAAATAAAAAAAAAAAACTTTGCACAGTAGCCTGTAGCTACTGCAAAGTTCATTCTTCTGTTTAAAGCAGTTTTGCATTTCTTTCAGATTTGCTCGTTTATGTTTTCTGAAAACTAACTTCTGAACTTAAATAACAAAGAGAAAAAAAAGGCTTGTTTTTCCTGAAAAAAAATCTTAACTTCTAATCACATTTTTAAAAAAAGGGGGGGAAGTAAGAAACCTATCAGTACAAACTATATTCCATAATCCTAGATGTAACGGCAGGTTTATTTATAGGAAACTGGCTGTGCAGTAAAGTCATATATTTGTTGTTGTTTTTAACTAATAAAACATCACTAAAGCAGTTGATTTATACAGATTAGAAGTATTCAGTGGTACAAGGGGCATATCAGATGCGGCTTAGTTTATAAAATACTTCAGCTCCATTCTTTTGTTTCTTCTTAAATCATTTAAAGTTACTCTACAGGTGAGCAATAGCTCTTTGGAAAATAAGAATAAGTCATTTCACATGGCTATTTTCCTAGCAGCGCTAACAGAAATGAAGGGAACTAAATGACAGTTAATTACTAACTTTAACTGTGTTGTTTTATGAACTCTTTCATAATTTTTGCCATTAAAATCACACAGGATACCACTGAATAAAATTTTGTGAGAAGGACTTCTAGGGCTATGAAGATGATCAGAGGGCTGGAGCACATCTGCTATGAAGCCAGGCTGGGAGAGTCGGGGTTGTTCAGCCTGGAGAAGAGAAGGCGCCAGGGAGACTTTATAGTAGCCTTCCAGTACCTAAAGGGGGCCTACAGGAAAGATGGGGAGGGACTCTTTATCAGGGAGTGTAGCAATAGGACAAGGGGTAACGATTTTAAACAGGAAGAGGGGAGATTCAGACTAGACATTAGTGAAAAATTTCTTCCTATGAGGGTGGTGAGGCACTAGAACACGTTGCCCAGAGAAGCTGTGGATGCCCCATCCCTGGAAGTGTTCAAGGCCAGGCTGGATGAGGCTTTAAGCAACCTGATCTAGTGGAAAGCATCCCTGCCCATGGCAGGGGAGTTGGAACTAGATAAGGTCCCTTCCAACCCAAACCATTCTACGATTCTAAGGAAGCAGTATGTATCCAGGAAAACCTAAAGAATAATTTAATGCATCCAGTAAAACTTCAGAATTTAGAAAACTGCTCCCTTCAGTACTAACAAATTGACTATTTTTATTTTGTGCGAAATTATCTCTGAAAGCCCGGCTACAACATTGAAAGTGTCCCCCCAACCCCGCCCCACCAAATCACTTAATTTGATCAGAACAGCAAACTAGAGGCTAAAATATATGATTAGCTATGTAATCTACTGTGACTAAACTAGTTTTATTCCAGTCCATTCAAGTGTGGATAATTTGAAGAATCCTTTCTGTATTACATGTTATAGCTAAAATAACACTGATAAAGTAGTTTATCAAAGACAGTTTAAGTGCTTTTTATTCAACGAAACTAGGAACGTATTCAAATTATCCAGGATGTCATCATTACTTTAACATATTTTTGCAAAGTAGTTATAGAATTGGAATTAGTTGCTTCAGAATACATGGATATAAGCACTTCTGTTTACCTAGACACACAGTAATATGTTTCTGAGGATTTATTGAAAGTTTACATTTTTTATGGCATAGCCTCAACATCACGTACTATCCTATACCAGAATCTCTGTGAGATGTTAGAGACATACTACCTACACTTATGTAGCAGGGAGTGTGCGCATGGAGGCATACCTTCAAGTTTTATTTTTAAAAAACTCTCCCATTTCCTGACATTTGAGCAACTACTATTCACAGTAAAATTTCTTAAGAGAAGTACAATATCCTAGACACCAAGGTATACCAAGAAAAACAGGACCATGTGAGAACAAGTGCACATACAAAAATTGGTAACAGTAAATTAGTCTCCCCTTTCATCAGCTTAACCATGAAAATGCTGAATCCTCTCTCTCAGTCATAGCTTTCAACAGTTCTACAGAAGCATCTTAAAACTAAACTAAATTTATTGAGTACTAGGAATTACAAATTCCATAAAGGTACTTCTCTCACAGCACATTTAATTTCCTCCACACCCCAGCCCCTGGTAGTCCCTTTGTGTTTCAAGGGTTACTTGTTACTTGCTGTGAGGCAGAGAAAGAAGTAATAACCTAGGCATCATTCTCCTTGTTAATGTCCTCCTGTGCTCTTCAGATTGCAGTCACTCTCTTCTCTCATGGCTAGTCCATGTTAGTTTTCAATTGCCCAAAATGTCATCATCATCATGACAAAAAACCTCCACCTATTGAGGTGGTACCAAGGC
Organism: Stercorarius parasiticus; assembly: GCA_013396915.1. NCBI lineage: Eukaryota > Metazoa > Chordata > Aves > Charadriiformes > Stercorariidae > Stercorarius > Stercorarius parasiticus. Next base: position 517,081 of record VWZL01005191.1, on the reverse strand, counting down.
CACATGAAATTTCCAGCAAGTGACTGCTCTTTGTAGCACAGCAATGATGACAGCTAAGGAAGGAAGCAAATTTGAGACTGCATGTGAAGAGAAATGCTGCTTTGGAAGCAAGAACCTTAAGTTGTTTTTGTGCAAGAGTGACATGGCATGCAAGTTCAGAACAAAATCCTGCTGTGACATCCAAAGGCATAAAATCCCTTTGTAAAAGTTTTAGGTCATCTTGAAAGAAAGCAGGATTCCTCATTTCTTCTTCCTCCTCAAATCTGTTGCACAATCTCAGTTCTAATAATCAGAAACCTTTCGTTTCCATTTTATATATATTTGGAGCGAAATCTTGTCAAATTAATTCAAAGACTTCGTCCCCTGGGAAACACCCTAAAAAACACATAATTACAATTTACAACAATAACAATATTAATAATTTAGGTAAAGATTAGGACACATGCACAGAAGAAGGCTCCACCTGTCAGTTAGCCATGTTGCCATTCTTTAAGTAAAAGAAATCAGCATAAGACTCTTACCATCATTTTTTCAAACAGTGCTATGATTTCTCTTTCTGACAGGGGTTTTGGAGCAAAATCCTCCGCATCCATAGATGTAGATGACCAATCTGTAGAATGTGACTGCTTCATATGCGGCAGAGGAGGTCTTTCCTTTTTACTTCCTGGAATTCTTATACTGGCAAATCTATCCAACTGAAAACAGAAAAGGTATAACATATCACATGTTGTTTCCATTCTATATAACCCTAATTAAGATGGGTGTTCTTGGAAGCTAAACATCCTTATTTTTCTGTAGTACCTTGACTGTTACTTAACTGTCTTATTTTAAAGGGTTTTCCTAGAGATACATATAACAGTCAGTTGCCTTAGCACTTGAGTTAACAGACCAGAATTCCATTACATTATGGAGAAATCATGCAGAACATGAGAATTTTATGGAAAGTTTGAAGGAAGAGATATCTACAAAACCAATTTATGAAGAGTTCTTCCCAACCATTACGTGTAGAATATGAAAAAGCAGACTTATTTACTAAAAGCATAGTTTTAAAATGTTTTTTTGTTACTCTGAAACAGCCGTACTCCTGACATTGTAATAGAATATAGAGATATCCAAAGAAGCTACTTCTTATTAAAAGACAAGTTAGCATAACTAAGACACTGTTCTACTTATTTTATTTGGATGATGTTATCCAAAACTTAGTGCCTTTTTGTGCTCCAATTATTTAGAAATTCGTCTAGGAGAAGCATAAAAACCATCAGTTCCTCTATTAAAGTTAAGTAGGATACACCCATGGTTTCATGAATAATCCTTAGGACTTATCATCAACACAAGACAATCGCTCTGACTTTACCCTTTCAAAAAGCCACAAAAAAATTCTTTGGAAAAGTGGTTTGGGCTATGTTTTTTTTTTACTGGTTAGATATTTATCAACTTTTCAGTAAAGACTTAGGGAAATTTTAAACGTTTTTATTGTTAGAGCTTGTGCATCCTAATGTAAATGGGCAAGGACCAACAGAACACAAAAGCAGATGACATACTCAACGAGATGTGCTAAATCTTAATCATCTTTGTAGCAGCCTTTTGAACAGATGTGAACAGCAATATTACACTTGTCAACACAGAAGAAAGTTACGGTAGCATTTGATGTATAAGAGATTTTGGACAAGATTTTCACCATATCAATAGACTTACATCTTTGAAATGCTATGCAAAAATATTCTAAGGCTTCAATATATCTTGAAGATAAGTATCTTGAGATACGACTTAATAAGTACATCAAAGTTACTAAACTAAATGACAAGTAAAGTTATTATAGCACCTGTGGAATTAAGATCAGAGAGAGCAAAGAAAATTAGTAGCAAAAATTGGGTACAAGTGTTCCACTCTACTCAGAGCAAGAATTGACTATTAGACATCCATGAAGAGAAGTTTAGAGGAAAAACAAAAAGACTTTAATTCTTCCTGTTCAAAATTGAAAGGGAACAGTTTTTGGAACATAGAAATAGATTGTAAGCCACTCACAAACAGATGGTTGTATAACATGCAAAAATAGAAAATTAATATAGCATAAACATAAAAGAGCTCAGCATGGATGATAGGGCCCTTCAGTGTCACATCAAACCCACAGGCAATGAGGAAAGCACACTCTACATGAATAATTGCATAGGCAAGACCCAGGAAGAAAGAGTATGCAACAAAAGCAAAAGGGAGGGTAACATCATTGGATGTGAAGTGTAAAGTCATCAGTGGCAAAAACCAGCTTGCATCTTGACCAGACAGCAATTTCCCTTCCTGTCTTAAAATCAGAAGTCTATGGCAAGCATAGGAAGACGAAGTCAGATTGCAAACTGCAATGACTAGACTGGAATCTTAAAAAAATCATATTTACATTTTTCTCCTCAAACAATGGCTTTCACAGAGCACTGATGAAAGGCAGCACACCTGCTTCAAAGTTAGCCGGTAGCTTCTCCGTGCCCCACTGTTCACTATCAAGCGTGTAACCTAAGAAACAAGCCGTTATATGTGAAGACTCTCCATACACTGAAATAACAGATTTCAGCCCATGGCTCAGTCAGCAGAAAATTGACTAAGTTAGGTTTAAGGGAAGTGTACCCTACACCCCTTACCCATCTCTCCTGAGAAGTATCAGCCCCTTCCTTACACTCCATGTTCCCCAAGTGTCCCTTCCTCCTTCCCCTGCTCCACAAAGCAGCAGCAATAGCAGTTCTAGCCAGGCAGAACCACCCTAGTCTCTGCCATGAAAGTCCCAGAAGTCCTCTTGCTCCACTGGGAATAGGCATCACCATTCCAGGGATGAGAGCGAGTTCATCTTTGAAAAGTTGATTTCACTTCCTTTCACTTGCTCACATTTTTAGTTTATGTTTTGTTTTTAAGCTCCTCTTGAATGTGTATAGTAGATGTTTTGCAACATTACAGATTAGGCCATAACATTCATATTCCTCGTATTCAACAAATCCTTGTTCTAGAGGAGGGAAGCACGCTCTTGGAATACATTTGATTAGGCAGAACGCGTAAGATAAAAGTGAGATACCAGGATTATAAGCACATTTAAACATGTGTCAAACAAATCACTTTAAATTATTTGAAACAATGTAGCCTAAAGATAAGATTTCCAGAGGTTTAAAAAAGGAAATTCGCAAGACCTGCACAGCAGTACAGTGTGGGTATTCTACGTACACTTATCTTTTAAATTATGCATTGATAGTGCTTCAAAAAGTTAGCATCTCTCAATATTCCATACATGAGAATAATTTCATGGTCCACAGAACACACTACACAGAAAGAATAGAAATTTCATTGCTTGGTTGTAATGAAATCTACCACTGATGCTGCTGGCGAGCCAAGTGCATACAGGAGGAAACTGCAAAAATATAGTTCAATAATCTTCCATGTTACATTAAAAACATTTTAAACCAGGCTAACCAATGGGGAATATCTAAAGTTAGCTTTGATACAAACTGTCACTGCAGTTTAAAGCAGGTTTGATCTTCTGTCTTTTCTAAAGATGTCTGCCCTCTTTTTCTATTTATATTACCAATAAATACATACAAATCCATACAGAAACAGTGATTTAGGACCACAATTTTTTTAAAGGGATAAACTTTTCCCTTAAGGTCTTCGTAGGGCCAACATTAAAATTAACCAAGGAATAAACAGTGCTTCATATGGTCTTTATACAAAGTATTTCCACAGTGAAGTCTCTTTGAAATTCTCCAAACTAATATCTGTTTTGATGCACTGATGGAACTCAGAGTAGATTATCCAGAGATAAGAGTTCAAAGGCAATTACATATTTCTTGGCATTGAAAGGAGAAAGATAGAATTATTTTTTTTAATACACTAAACAAAAACATAATAGGGAATCTTTAACCAGCTCATTTATTCGAACAACAACCTATTCCTATCATCATAGTACAGTGTTACCAAAGATGAGGAAAACTATACTTGAGATACATAGTCTAAAAAGAAAAAAATAATAAAATAATTAAACACTGAGTATAAAAATATTGCAGAAATATTCGTTAAAAACTACTTCAAAAAAAAAAAACATTTCTTCTAAATTGTGAAAAAAAAAAAATGAACTGCCCATATAACCACAATATAAACTGCATAGTGGTCTGAAATTTAAAAATTACGTGATATTGAAAGAAGTGAAAGTAACTAAAAAGAAAAGTTAACTCTAAAGAGGAAAAAACGTTGAAGGTAGGAAAAGTTTCCTATCCAAAGGTAAGACTAATTCTAGAAATAACGCAGATACACTACTATTCTGTTAGCAAAAAAAACAACCAAGACAGTCCTAAATCTTTTTTGGTCAAAAGGCAGGGGTTTTGGTCTGGCTAGTTTTGTTACTTTGTAAGGTGGGAGAGAAGAGGAAGAGGAGGGAAAAGATAAACAAAAATTAACTAGGACAGCACAGAAGCTATTGAAGATACAATTCACAGTTCTCATTCCTACGACTCCATCCCCCCAACATGAATTCAAGGCATGAAGAGTCTTTTCTCATAAACTTGAATTTAAAGCAATGATGCATTTGCATGTATTTTAGCTTTTATGTCTTATGCCTCCTACCACCAGAGACTTGAACATCTATAAAGCAGTGTACTTTATTCTGCCAGTTTGCATTCTCCACAAGACAAAAACAGGAAGGCAACTGAAACAAAATCTTAACATCAGAACTGAAACACAGTGAAAAGTAAACCATGGTCAAAACGTGAACATGAGTTACCACGAAACTGCTCTTCAGTAGTGTTTTACATTTACCATTCTGAAGATTCTCAGGGAGCCTTGGCAGAAACTCTATTATGGCTCCCTTCTACTGTAATAGAGTATAAAACTGTCTTACGGTAGTGTTTCTTCCACTGCTCTGCTCCATCACAAAGCTCTGTGGAACTTCAGAAATTCAGCAGCCAAACTCTACTGACCAGCCCTAGTAGTGTATGAGGTGCAAAGCAAGTTACTGTATCTACACAATAACAGTGGCAATAGCATCTGCACAGGGAAAAGTTTTCTCTATAATCACTTGGCAGACAAGATATGTGAGTGAATGATTAAGTTCTCATGTGACTTTAAATATGAAAAAAGTGGTGCATGCAGTACCAAAGAGATCCAAGCTGTGCTTTTCTATCACTAGTAGTACAAGAAAACGTGACTGTTTATTTCAAAGGTCGTACTGTCAGAGCAATATTCAAATCCCATAGGGACTTAATTTCTAATGAATATTTTTAAACACAGCCACACTAAAGAAATTACTTGAAAGCAAGCAACTGACACAGGACATATCTAAAATTTTCTTCAATGCCAATTATCTGTATGAAAGACAAGAGGAAAGGAGATGCATGCAGCGGGACCAAGACTAATGGAAAGAATTGTCTCTTGAGGCTGTGTGCTAAAAAGCTCCTCTGCACACAAACAAAAGAGCACAGAAAGACAATGGTGGGTGCTGGAACCCAAATAATACTTTTACCTGTCTCTTAGCAAACTCATCACAGGAACCATTAGCCCACCAAAGGCTTTTCTCTACAAGCCCAGATGAACACAGAGGCACAACAGCAGGTGGGAGGAACACAAGTTAACGATTCAGAGGAAGGGACATACTGTCCAGGCTCCTCCCAAGGTTATCCCAGCAAAGCCTCTGCCCTGTGGCCCAGGTCTGACACCCTCCCCTTGAGTCAACAGGATCAGCTCTCCAGAGCACCTATCAGACCCAGGGGTGTTACTGCTTAAGGATGTAAGACACATTATGGGATGAAGAGGAAAAACATTTTTGGATTGTGCAAGACTTCTTTTGCAGTGTTTCAGGGAAGTAAGGAAAAAGAATGCATCTCAGTGATTTGGAGATGTACAAGCATGGGAAAATGATAAGATAAGGGGATAAATAGGGACAGTTGTGTCTAAACAGTTTGGTAGTTAGTACTCTTGCCTGGCCATACCCCGTACATAAACAGCACAGTATGTCCTATCTTACTAAATTTTATTTCCAAATATTTTCCTGGGTGAGATGCTCTACTTTGTGTGCACAAGTGGTATGGAGGCCCACGCGTAAGCAACGAGATCAAACTATGAGTCAGAGTGGACCACAGACCAGCAGCTGGAGAGACCAGAGTGAGTGAACTTAAGTACCAACAACTTGAGTAGGAAGACCTCAGTTGTGCCCATGGTGCCAGCAACCAGAATGAGGGATGGTGGTGAGTGAACGATCACTAGCAACTATGAAGCCAGTGAAAAGGCGAAGTGGACAGGGAACACAGGAATATGTATCTGTAAGGGAAGAGGACAGGAGGAGCTGGCTAGAAGAGGGATGAGGGAAGTTCTGGACAGCTGCCAGAGAGATCATAGGCTCAGGGATGTATGGGGGCGTGCCAGTTGGGAAATGCACCTGTGTCTGTGTCTAAGGGGTAGACACTGGGGGAGTTCAACTTCTACAGGAGTGAGGAGAATCCTGGCCAACTGATGGAGATTTTTGTCTGTGTGTACACATCTGTTTTTCTAAAGAAAAGGCCACAAGGGGAGTTGCTTATTAGAGGGACCAAGGGAGCCCCACCAGCTGCCCAAGACCTCTGTGTGTGTACGTGCCCACGCACACGTGTGTCTGTCCATGAGCAAGGTCTATATCAACAACTGGAGTGAGCCTGCAACCTCAGGGTCTCATGTGAGCCAGGTGCCTGCAACAGGGAAGTCTGGGATTTGGGGGCCAGACCAGGTAGTGAGCTTGTGAACCCGCCTACTGGAGGTATTCACATTGGAGATGTTTCTCACTAATGGATCCTCATCAGCCAAAGAGGGTAACAGGATGATACCCATGGTGCTGTTTGTGTTGATCTGTGTGGCCTGCCATGCATACATGTTACATGCACGTGTTTGTGCAGGTGCCTCAGCCTCACTACTGGATGGGCCTGGAGGACATAGAGCTATGGCAGCCTCGCCTCTGTTGGGTTACAGCATTCATTTCCCCCCTTACATTTTCCTTCCCTCACAGAAGGAAAGATTTATTTTTAACCCAACAGGGCTCACACTTTCACAGCCACCTTGCCAGTAAGATCAGATATTCTTAGCATAGGAACAATTTTTGCGACTTAAATTACTAGTATCATTCATAGACCCTTAAGATCATCTAGTTCAAACAGGCTTAAAACCCACAAACTTGCTATCAAGCATTATACACTGATCTCCTTCACCGTTTGGAACTATTAACAGTATCCTAGACATTCTGAAAATATGTAGAAAGCTACGATACATAGTACTAAGGGAAGAGATAAAATGACAAGTCTCGATAAGCAGCATTCACCCCCTCAGAGTTGATTTCGGACTGACTGAACTGGGTATCAGAATTTGAACCACTGACAGTGAGAAAAATAGCTGTAAGATCCAAAATGAAGCAACTACCACAGGATAAATGGTGAAGTTTTATTTGGTTCTTATTTCATAGGCTATTATTCCACTGAGAGCCTATGAAATAAGAAAGTGGTTTTATGCACACACCACAGACCTGAAAATCAAAGTTACAAAGAGATCCACAATAAAAACCTTCTGGCCTGTCACATTTTCCAATCAGTTCCCTAGAAAGCACAACTATTTGTGCTCTCATTTTGATCTTAGTGGAGACTTCTTATATACCATTCTCTGTAAGACTATATTGTCTATTGAACTTACGCACTTGGTAACACAGGAATTAATGGTATAGTTATTGCTAGACTAACTGCCGGCTCAACACCTTATCAAGAAATCACCTCCTAACAGAGCTGCTATGCATGCAGGAATGAAAAGTATTACTTCCCTGCTGTCCTGCCTCCCTCGTCCCTTCACCCCCACCCCCCGCCCCAATTAGCACATCAGATCATCTATTGCTATATTAAGAAATTCCTCAAAAATAAAGTCCAACACGTGCATATGTAATCACATTCATGATCACTAAAAGAATTCCCTGGTTCTGCCAGTGCTTCACTCTGCCCTTGATTCAATGCCTTTCTCAGGAACAGAGGACAGCCAGTCAGAAGAGAATGGGACAACCCCGGAAGAACCTGATGGTATCAGCTACTACCAAGGGAACAAGACTTGATAAGGGAATGCTCATAGGACTATCCAACTTTGAGGCTGTTAACAACTGGAGGTCAGGTTTAACATAAAACTGACATACGCAGGATGCCTTGTCAGACAATAAATTCAGTATCATTCTTATAAACACAGATAGTCTATTAAAAAGCAGAGTTTTAATTGCTTTATATTGTTGAATTTGAACTAAATGTAAAAAACAAATATCACAATAAATTCTCAATCATATTTTACTTCAGGTTATTGTTGTAACTCTCAAAACTGTGGTGCTTACACTCAAGTTTCCAGTTAACTAAACAATTTAGGTTGAAGGTGCTTAACCATTTGCAGATGATAACTCCTAGAATAACATAAACAGGAGAAAAAAGTTATTTTCTGAGGAAAGCCTCTAACACCTCTGCTTTGTAAATGTTCTGGGAACCAGCAAATGAAGCTGAATCGACTAGCATGGCTGGTCTTATTTACGATTACAGAGAGGAAGTGGGTAGGGAATAAGGGAAATGATTTAGCAGCAGAGATTATCTACATCGAGGACAGATCATTACATCATCTGCATCTTACCTTTCTTCACCATATCCAGACTGAAGCCCTCAGACCCAAACAGGCAACGGAACAATAAGCACAACACCAGAAAAAAAATAATAAATACTAGGAGTTTTTTTGTAGAACAACTTCCAACAGTGTTTAATGAAACTTTTACTGACATAATTTGGACTATGAATGTTGGTATTTATGCAACTTAACAACAGCTGTTTATTGTATACAGATTAGATTCTTAAAATGAGACTAAAAATTTATTTTTGACTTTGCTTATCAAGTATGTTTCCTATTGCCCATATTTGGAGTAAAAGCTTGCATGCAACATCTTGTAGGTCTCCGTAGTTAAAAGTTACCATGCACACTCTCCACATATCTAGCCAAGAGGATTTTATATAAAAAGGGATGCTAACCATACTTAAAGTATATGGATCTAATCCAATATCTCATCACTGGCTGAGAAACATAAATTTTGTTAAGTACACAAACACTATGAACATAAGCTATATTTCTTTATAAACACTGTTTAGACTGCATTTACTGCAGTGATTGCACCCCGGCATTAAGAAAAAAGTAGCAGCTGTACCAAATTAGAAGGTAGCAGATGGAAGAATTAGTTAGGTTTATGCAGGATATGAAAGTGGGCCTGTCTTAACCAACAGCAAAAGGAGTTTACAGTTGAAACATTATCTGAATTTGTGAAAAAAATTCTTAGAAGAATTCACAGGAAAGCTATCCTTTTTCAAGGTAAGCAGTAGCACAGTACAGTGGCTTTGCCACGGAAGATACACTTCATGATATGCTGAAAAAGAAACAAAGGACTGAAGTTCCTTCGTCCACCATAGCCTTTGATTCCTTGACTTTTCCTTTCTTTTTCATTCTTGGAGACAGTGCTTACCATATTAGACATGACATGCACCAGTCTGGACCAAGCTAACATACCGACTCAACAGCTGCACCATACCATGTGGATTTGAGGTTTCTGGCAATAGCTCTGTGATCCCTGCACTTTGATTTAGCACAACAAACAGTGATGCCTGGAACATGTAAAGCATATAAATTAAGTCGTGCAAACTCTTCTCATATTAAGGTTGAAGCCATCAGATTTGATGCCCTTAAAACAAGAGTAAGAATCACTACTGTATCTCTTTATATTCCATTTCTCGATCTGTACAAAGCCCATCAATCTACACCAATTTCCTAAGACAGAAATGGTAAAATACTATCCTCTGTTACCATCCCAAAGGCCTGTGGTGTTCCTAGAGAAGAAAATTAACCTAAAGTCTCCACATCAAAATGGTACAAAGTAACAATTGGCTTGGATCTTCGTTTTCTTCACCACATGAACTGCAAATCTTCCCCACAAGACAAGCTTATGGAGTATATATTACTAAAGGATGTCACTGTATTACAAGAAAATCTTTATTCTAAGACAGTAGGCAATCAGTACCAGAGAAAAGTCCTGACTACATGAAATGTGTTGTTTGCCACAAATGAGGTAGCACTACTTCTGATACCTCATCATGAAGAAGTATCTTCTGATACCTCATCATGAAGAGAAAGGATTACAGAGAACTTTTCTGGTTTAGCCTAAATTGCATTACTAGAAGTACCGAAGTCTTCTTTCTTCCCCTTCCCACTCCCATTCTTATGAAGAAATACACATATGGACTATCAAGACACCGATGACGATCACTAGGCACAACTTATTAGCAGAGTTCTGATACGAAATATACAGGTACACAATCTTCATTTCCTGGATGAGGGCATGAAGAGCACTGGTTATAGCTTTGCTCTTTCTCTAAGTGTCCTTCTCACTCTGCCTTATAGATATGTAGGACAAAAAGTACTGCCACCCTCAATTTTCAAGTTCACGTGCTTTTGCCCACTATTTATATATTCAGTAAACCCATTTTCACATCTGAAAAGCGTGCTCAAGTACTACAGCGTGGCTCAGTCTCCCAGACATTTTGCCAGCCCATTTTAATCACAGTAGCCAACAGCTCAATCATGAAAGTATGCTGTAACACCCTGATGTAGACAACGAAGGAAGGAGAACACAAAGTTGAACAAATCCTATGTCTTCATTTGAAATAATTATTATTCTTAGTGGATGGGGAACACACAGGAGAATATGGGTTGCATCAATATATTTCAGTATCTTTGGAAGTAAAAGCAAATCACTATTTTCCCTCACTTCACATAAGATCAAAGAAGTTATTTCCAATGATTCCGAGTCAAAGACCTCTTAACATCTTTTTCTTCCTTGAAGCTCCACAGCATCAAAAAAACTATATTTCTTTCTTTGACAGTCAAATTGCTCTACTAGATTAACTTCTTGCTATATGATAAATTCCACTGGTAGCAGTAGAGCTTTTAGTAAGAGAAAGACTTGCATAAACCAAAATACAAAGAATCCCTTTCATTACATGTCTTCTTATTCCTAATTCGCTCAATCTGCTAGAGATCATCTTACCTTTCTTGAGAACAAATCATTTAACTAATAGCAGAAAATTAAAACTCACAGAGTTTAGGCCTGTGCAGTCACATCTTGAACACATAGAACATATTTCACTCTGAATCCTGTATAAAGCCTTTCTTATCTTTACAGCAATTGCTATGAAATCAGTCAACATAGGTTTATTACAAGGAATTTTAGTATACATTTCAATTTTGTCTACATAAGATAAAAAAAGATTTTTAAGAAAATTCTGTTAATAAGCAGGCTTTTTAATCTTTATGAGCCTTACAAACCATTTGTTGGAATGTGGAGCACTTGAGATAGAAAACAGGCTTGCTTCCACAGTGATCTTGCAGGTAGATAATTTCTCAGATACCTACTTGCCATTCCTCTGTGGAATAAGATTCCTGTCTTCATAGTTTGTAAACAAATAAGGTAAAAGCAGCATGTGTTGATTATGTAAAAAATAAGGTGTTTCTGAACTTTTTTTGTCACTAGAAGTAGACAATTCATCAGCATCTCAGGAATAATCCAATACAAATCAAATATTGAAAAACAGTCTGCATTTTAGACTCTCAAAATGTTGCTAACTTACCTAAATTTAAAAAAAAAAAAGTTCCTGGTTACCATTATACAGCACTCTATTTGTAAGAAACAGACTGGGAATAATAAAATATAAGTATTTTATAAAGCATAATGCAGCAGAGAGCAAGGTAACATGCAAATGATTGCCCACGAGAAGAAGCGCAATATATATTTCATTGAAAGCTACAAAATCAAGCAATGTTAAACCTTCAATTTCTTAATCTTCTATTACTACCATTTTCCCCCTTGTCACAAAATGAATGTGGAGAAAATACCTTTGCCAGTTTTTGTGCTTGGCATAAAATGTCAAAAACACTCTGGTCTGAGCAACATTTAAGTTTCCTAGGACTCAGATACTTATTATTAGCTGTTTCCCAGAATCAGACACAGAAAGACTAAACCAACAGAAAACTCAGAGGGACAAAGAAGTGTCAGCTGGAAAAACATACCCATTCCAAGACAGAGTTGCAAGTGAACAAAACGCCCACCTTTAAAAGTGCACGCCACTGCAATGTTTGAGGGGTTTTTGGTTTTTTTTTGTTTATTTATTTATAGCCTTTCACTAAACAGCTGTCATTTCCCTCTAAAAAAATATATATGAAATATAGAGACAATTTGGTACAACTTTGCACGTGAAGTTTCTTTAGTCTGTGAAGGGGCTTACAGTATGCTCTGAGAAATTTAAGGAGCGGGGAAGAAGATTTCTTACTACAGAGCTATCAGGCTCTGTCCTTATTCCAACAAACACAATAAACCTGCTGACTTATGGTGGCTACCATTACAAGTTAGACAAGTCCAATCGGCTAAGGAAAGAAGAAGTGCAATAAGGCAGCAAGACAGCCACTTCAACAAACAAACAAAAACCCCACAAAACCAAACAAACAGCAAGATCTGGTGCATCTAGACTATAACCCTTACACGATGCTACCTGGTTCTGGTTACCAAAAAATTCTTTTACTTTGAGAGAACTATGAACATTTCTTCAGCTCTCTGAGATAAAGCACAAGTTTATAGAACCAAGATTGTATTATCAACCCATTGGACTCAAATTTCTTAACAACCATTTCCAGCCGATGAAACTCTGCTAAAGAAAAAGCAGGTGATTTAAATCAGTTTAGGAATGATAGGTGGAGGCAATACTAACTTTGCACACCTTATCAACAATAACCAGACCATTGGATCCTAACATAGAAAACAGCAGTGTTTCTCAGCACACGTTGTTCAGCATAAAACTCTCTACACTTACGCTCTCAATTATACACAGAAGTACTTCAGCAAGAACTCTGTATAGCACTCAAGTCATAACAGCTGATCTTTAGATGCCTACAAAATGTTACCTCCCAGGTAAAATCAAAGACTCTGTAGAATGATCCACTTTAAGAAAAACTACGCTTACCTACAAAAGAACAGTACAGACAATGACATAGGTAACTTCAACAGCAAGAAAAGAGTCTGCTTTGTGATACAGAACCTCTCATCTGCTAGTCAAGAGACGGACGAAGTTTGAGAAACACAGTGTTAGCATGACAGTGAATATACCTAATATCATGTGAAGCAAGCACTAATGAGTTTTACAAACAACTGTTAGTTTGTTAGACATGGCATTTTACACTAGCCATGCAACCTAAGTAACTTTAATCACAGATATCTTAACTATACCGCATGTAAACTGGCACAATTACCAATGTTAAGCTCATTTACCCGTGATTAGAGCATACTTCAAAGCCGTCCATAGATTTTTGCTATTTGCACTGAGTAGGTTGCAGATAATTAACAGTCCAGTGAGAGTTTGCCAATAAACTCCACAATTAAGCCAGTTTCTTGTATCAATACGGTTATTTCTATTGCATTAGCAATACGGTTATTAGCTTAGCAAAGCCAAAGCAAAACTTAAGTTGTCTTACCACATCATCTGTCAGTGTCTTGATATTTAAGTGCTGTAAATCAAACAGGAAACCAGTCATGTCACAATTGTGCAGTTAAAAAAAACAACAAAAACCCAAACAAAAAAGCAAGCATCTGTTATAGTTACTGTTATTCAAAACAAGATGCAAGTTAAACAGTATTGAATCACAGCACTTGAAATGAAGCAATAATTTCTTGGCAAGTTGGCTTACAGTGCACAGCAGTTTATACAGGGAATACAGTGTAGATTAAAAAAAAAACTAAACCTGTAATTGGTTCCTTCAAGAGAATACCAGAAGAATATAAGCTGATCACATCTTGAAACAAGTTGCGTTTTATTATGTATTTTATAGCTAAATATACTACAACAGAAGACCTGCTCATAATTCAGCTGCTAGAATTGTGTCTTCTGAAAATGCCTGTGGGGACACCACCAAGAAATCGGTCCAGAGATTTTAAACTCAACAGAAGAAGATGGAGTTCCTTGAACAGTTCAAAATTATCTGACAAGCTGCAACACTCAAACAACTATGTCTGTTGACTACTCTCAAGCAACGCCTACATAGCAAGCAGAACATGAAGTTATGAGTGGAAACTGAAATAAGCATTTATTAGCAGTAACATCCAAAAATCTATAGCAGGTCCCTCGTTGCTGTGTGAAACAACAGTTCCTGAACCAGCTCTTTTGCTCTCCACTGCACACTGACAAACACAGCAAGTGCGAGGATGCACAGCTCTTGCACAAAACCAAAGACCAGCACTGAAAAACATTGTTGACTAGTGAGTCAGTGTTGCAAGGATACCATTTATAGTTTTTATGAAGAGGCTGAGAACAGACTTGGCAGGGAAGCAGGAAGAATGTGAAGTCACATATTTAGTGAAATACACTCTTAACCTATTCTTAAACTCCCCTCACTGCCTACTATACAAAGCTCGGCAGCAGCTAAAGCAACTGTTAACAGCTATATTAAAATTAAACGTATTTGGAAACTCTTGCTTTATCTTCACCAAGTCAATAATACTTAGGCATCATTACTTGTGACTTCTTTTCTGGCTCTTCCCTCAGAACTGAAGAACAGCTGGTGTTAAGTTAAATATTATCCCATGATAGCTCTACTCTGAGTATTGTCAAGAAGATGAAGAAGGATCTGATGAATGGCTATGAAGTTAAAAAAAAAAAACAAAAAACAAGTGAAGTTCGAGGAAACACTCAGTGACACAGTAGAAGTTCTACCATCAATAATAAAAAAAATTGGAGCACTGAACTTTTATGACAAACCCATTCCATGTTCTAATAGATGAGGATTTCTAATCAATGAAAACAACAAAGTGAAAATATTTCAATCCAGTCTGGAGAACGAAGATCCATATCCCAGTCTTCCATTGGTGTTCTCCTGCTGCAGGGACAGATCAGACTTTTGTGCCACACACTGCTATGGAACTGGGTTTTAACACTTGTTCTTCCCATTCTGCTAAATAGCTACAAAGACAGCATAAGCATTAATTTCTGTCATTTGCAAGAGCTCACAACTTTACATTTATCAAGTTGTTGATATAATATCTCTATCCTTAAGTGATCAAAACTGCAGGAGAAAACACTAACATACGGTTTTACACTGCAACTTGTCAGCAAAGAACATAAAAATTATTCCTTCTTCGTACACATGACTTAAATCACTAAGCCTTAAGCAATGCAGAGGTACCATTGTGAAGCTCCTCCAACATGGTAGGAGACTGAGTAATCTGCTTAGAATCAAAATCTGCTGCATTATATCCTTTGAGGTGGAAGTTCGAGATTCATGTCAAAATCATGTACATTCCACTAAACAGACACAGGAAGCACAATATCAGGTTCACTTCCACTTAGGAACAGATGTTGGATGTTCTGCAGCTGCTCTGTTCAAGACACTCTCATCATCTATGGAATCAAGGCAACATTTTTCAGCTTCAGGTTTCGTTCTTTGAAAAAGTCAAAAGTTAATGGGATAGTTCAAGGCAGTGTTGTGCCTTTCAATTAAGCTGTGAAATTCAGCAATGGAATTTACTGAAGTAAAGGGTGAAGAGTTCCCAGTTTTGTATGTTGTAACACCTCACTGACCCAGGGCATCTGACTAATTAGTGAAAAAAAGACTACCGTGCAAGCACTTAAGGACACCATAATGGTATAAGAAACTCAACATATAGATAAGAGTCTCCTTCAGCTTACTAGCTACCTACAGTACAGGATTCTAGACATACCAATATAAGACCTCTTTCAGACAATATTGTGGGGTCTGGTTCAAAAGTAACTGCTACAAGGAAATGGCACCTACTTAACCAGCACCCATCTGTCAACACTGGTGACATTGTATTTGGAGATTTCTTGAGAAAGGAGAAGCAACCCCATGCAAACTACAACGTAATGTTCAGATCTTTTAGCACTTTAAGATTAAAGTGCTAAAAGTACAGGAACATATTGTATTTTCAGGCCTGGATATATCAGTTCACAGAAGTAAGACATGTTCTGCTCAAATGAATAGGTTGCTTTAAACATAGGCTTGCAAGTAAATAAATCTGGCTTAAGTAACATTCCTGTAGTATTCAGTTACTGCTAAAAACATGATATAAGCTTACAGAATACTGCTTTGCAATGGATGAAAATACTAATATGCTATTCTGTACCTTCCATGAACTACTCCAGAATAATAAAATTATTGCTTTTGAGAACACAGGAGCTACGTACAAGTATTCCTCTAGTGTGTTTATCATGTAGAAAAATATACACAAAATTGAAAAACAAATTAATGATATTTTAAGTACATTGACATCTTGTTTTCTAGTTGAAGAGATACAAAACCATGAGGTGATTAAGGAGTTACTTAGGATACTTTAGAAGTCCAGATTTATCGATAGCACCTACAGCTGGAAAAGGAGAAGTATCACCACTGCTATATAAAGACATTTATAAACAACTAACATTTTGAAATCCCATTTTCCAGGGCAACCTAGTTTTCAGTCTGGGACATGTAGGAAGAGGTCATTTTGTTTAGCAATTAAGCAGAAGCAGTTCAGTTAAAGCTGTCACAATGAAAAAGAGGTGTATAGATGTATCATTCGTGAAGAAAGTGAGCCATCTGACATGGAATTACCCCTACTGAAGATTATGTCCTTCAGGCATACTGGTAAACAACTGACTTCATTGGACACAGGATATATACGTACATTCAGTGTATGGTACAGTGTTCTTGACAAGCTGTCAAAAGGCCCAATCTCAAAGTATCGAAGATAGCGACAGCCTTAGAAACCGAAAAATACAGTAGGATACAACAGCTGAGATTCACAACACACACACAGCAACAAGACAACTACTCACAGAACAGAAAAAGAGCACTGTGCCTCTTGAAAAGGTCACATATAACAAAGCCATGTGTGATGCAACTTCTGCACCACCCAGCTAGGAAAAGTAAGCCAAACACTATTTGGCTTCATATATATTCACAGTAAAAAAAAAAAAAAAAAAAAAACACACACACACAAAAACCTATCTTATTGTCATGCAGAAGAGAATGATCTTATGTTGCATACCTAAACAGCAGCACATACTGAAAGTTATTCTGCAAGACAGAGTTTAGCAAGTTGAGTTATTGTCTATGTAATTACTCCAGTCAACTCTGGGTAGAGACAGTGAAGTGAAGCAAAGAAACAAGAAATGCCACTTAATTGGATCAACAGTACTAGTTTGATCTTTTGTGTCATTACATTTATTTCTCTATCTTTGCATATGCATATTTATAAACAAAATTTTATCTAAATGCACTACAAGCAGTCCAGGCAAACCAGGATCAGAACACAGGAGAATGCCATCTTCTCACACAGGACTCCAGTCTCATGTCTTCAGGTTTTTTTTTTTTTCCACCAGCCCTACAGCTCAGTGTGGCCTGGAAAGGAAGAATACCCTAGTACAATATAGGGTATAGTCTGTATCACCTAAAAGTTTGGGCACTCTACCAAAAGGGGCAGCATCTCCATAATCCACAAGTACTCTTTTCACTATCGCATAAGCACAGAGTGAAACTGCTCATCTGAGTGAAAACAGCATGTTTGGTGCTTGAACTCGGATCATGCCTTGCAGGGATGGACATTGTTACTATGCTAGAGAAGCAGACAAAGCCCGATTTCTTGATCAGAAGTGGAACTAGAAGACAAGCACCCAGCAACACACCTCTGCCATTATGAGAGGAGTTTTAGGCATGCAAAGTAACAGGATCTCAGGCAGCTAAACAAGAATTTCAACATGTACCCCTTCCACTACACTGAAGTACTACAATTTACAAAAAATAAAAAATCCCGCAGCCTAGTATCTAAATCCTTTTTGGATCTTCATTTTTCCCTTCCTTGCAGAAGAAAATAAAGAAAACTACATATAAGCCACCCACCCCCCCCATCCCCAAAACCACCACACCATGTATAGCTTCTTTGATACATTAAGAGGAGCTTAAAGTGTACATATAGCTATGAGAAACGAATAAAAAAAAAAAAAGAAAAAAGTGAGACTTTAAGCAAGATGCAATGAGTTTTAGAACCAGCCAACTTAAGCCTGAATGCTGAAACTACATAAACAAAAACTAAGGATGTACATATAATCACACAATCCCCTCCGTACCTTTTTAAATCAAAAAGCGAGAAAGAACTCATCACACACTGCCATTAATTCTATCACCAAAAAAATTCAACACTAGCTGTTTTATTCCCAAAGGCTGTTCTCCAGCAGAAACACAACCAGAAGACTGAAGCAGGGATTGCAAGGAAACCTGTAGACTCAGTTAGAGAGATGTAAATTGGATGATTACAGTGGATGCTATTACTTTAGGATCTCCTTTGTCACAATACTCCCTCAGTAATTTTGCTACCTCAGTCTGTAAGAGCAATTTAGAAACTGCTGTATAACCCCACAGCATCTCCTATTTTTAATTTCCAATATACTACTTCAGCATTTATTTAATGGCTTTATCACACACCCTCTCTTGCTTGGAAAGCAGTCTGAAAAGCAATCAGGGGCAAAATTATCTTAACATGACAGTTTCTACACAGTGATATTCTTTAGACATTGACGAGTTAAACTCAAAATTGGTGCTTACAGGTAAGATTATATAACAAAGTGCTAGAACACAGCACTAAAATTTAATATCATAACCCACAGTGTTAATTCATGCCAACAAAAATAACAGCATGAAGAATTTACAATTTTACAAAGCTGCAATAAAGTGTTTTAGGTAACATCTGTTCAGCAATCATTTCTTTAAAAGACTAATTTAGATTCAAGGTCTTACACTGCAGCATAACTGCAGCAATAATTCAGTCACTTGGTAATTAAAGATATTGACACAGATCGGTCTTACCTTTCTACTCTATGCCAGAGAAATGGAAGTGCTTTTGCTCTTAACTACATATTTCTTTGATTTACAGACACTGTTAAATTCAAGTATTAATTTGTCTATTTTAACAGATCGGTGCAAACAAGAAAGCCTTCTTGACTCACATAAATTTCATAAAGAACTTAATCAAAAACAACCTGAAAGTCACTGAAGACAGGTCAATGGTATACTGAAGTTAATAGAAACACCTCTAACAAGCTAGCCATTTAAGTTGATCTTTTGAGGACTAGTGTTTACAAGATGTAGTCCCAGTAAAGCACAACTGGAAGTCACATAATCTAGCACTCACTTTTATGACTTCCAAACATTTCTACAGGAAAAAAAAAAATACCAAGGAGAGGAAGTGGCAAGCAACTTTTTATTCCACTCCCCCACCAGATTTCAAAAGTTTCCTGCTCAGTCAACCTATACACAGAAAACAGGCATAATCTCTACCATCCTTCAATTCATTTCCTTTTTTTACCAAGCCCTAACCCTCAAGGGTGGATGTGAGAGCTTTCAATAAGCTGAAGTACCACAGAATGCCTTTTACCCTTTTAAAAGTCCCACTCTTCCAAAACCTTGGACCTGCTGAACAACGTCAAGCTGGTATGAGCCTCAAAACTAACCATCACTCCTTAAAAAAAATTTTTTTAACAATTCTGTAAAAGAACAGACAGAACTGAGGACTTGCAACTCCTTCACTTCTTCTGAGAAGCTAGTTTATTTGGAAAGGTAGTATTTCAAGATGACATTTGATTGGAATCAACCACTGTAACTGTTTAGCCCAAATACTCTCTCTCCCCCTCTAAATGAAGTGTCTTTAAAAAGAGAGATTTTGCTCCTGCTAAACAAGAGTTTTCTCTGGAAGAAAAAAAAAAAGGAGCTACATGTTAATGATGTCAACTTTGTCAACAAGCAATCCAATTTCACCTCAAGGTTTGTCAGGGAATCAAATTCTTTTTCAGATTAGCATATCTGCTGTGACAGATCAATATGTTGCATTGATTAGAAGGGTCCAACCTGGAACATATTTTCAAGCCTTTTGCACTGAGGAAAATTAGACTAATATGATCTGGATGACTTGAGTTCACTGAATCTAACAGCCAATTTCATCCACATTTGACAAGCGCAAAAGAGATCAGAAACATAATTCAGGTGACTTGGAGAAGTATGACACTCTCGGTAGTCCAAACACAAAAAAGGCTACAGCCTATATCTAAGAGTGGATTGCAGAGAATTCAAAGGGGTGAAGGAAGTTTTATGTATTCTGACACAGGACAAATTTAATTAATAAAAGTATATTGAAGATGTACTACAGGAAGAGTTAGACCTGAACAAGTCAACACAGACAGACTAGAATAGAATTGTGTAGCTTAGAAGGGACCTTTAAGATCAAGTCCAACCGTTAACCTAACACTACCAAGTCCACCACTAAACCATGTCCCTAAGCGCCACACTTACAAATCATTTAAGTACCTCCAGGGATGGCGACTCAACCACTTCCCTGAGCATCCTGTTCCAATGCTTGACAACCCTTTCCATGAGGAAATTTTTCCTATATCAAATCTAAACTTCCCCTGGCGCAACTCCCCTGGCGTTTCCTCTTGTCCTATCATTGGTTACTCGGGAGAAGAGACTGACACCCACCTCGATACAACCTCCTTTCAGGTAGTTGTAGAGATCAATAAGGTCTCCCCTCAGCCTCCTTTTCTCCAGGCTAAACACTCCCAGCTCCCTCAGCAGCTCCTTGTAAGACTTGCTCTCGAGACCCCTCACCAGCTTCATTGCCCGTCTCTGAACACGCTCCACAATCTGAACGTCTTTCTTGTGGTGAGGGGCCCAAAACCGAACACGGTATTTGAGGTGCGGCCTCACTAGTGCCGAGTACAGGGGGACAATCACTTCCCTAGTCCTGCTGACCACTCTATTTCTGATACAGGTCAGGATGCTGTTGGCCTTCTTGGTCACCTGGGCACACTGTTGGCTCATGTTCAGCCAGCTGTTGACAAACACCCCCAGGTCCTTTCCCTGCCAGGCAGCTCTCCAGCCACTCCTTCCCAAGCTTGTAACACTGCATGGGGTTGTTGTGACTCAAGTGCAGGACCCGGCACTTGGCCCTGTTGAAGCTCATACCATTGGCCTCAGCCCATCAATCCAGCCTGTCCAGATCCCTCTGTAGAGCCATCCTACCCTCGAGCAGATCAACACTCCCACCCAACTTGATGTCAACTGCAAATTTACTGAGGGTGCACTCAATTCATGCACTCAATCCATCCCCCCCCCCGTTTTGGGGGACGAGATATACCAGCTCCCCCCCCAAAAAAACCAAACCAGTCTTATAAGACAACAGGAAGTAGATAGGAAGGAGAATTTACCAATTTTAGATTTAATAGCTGACAAATGTTCTGTATTGCAATACCTTAGGGCAGAAATTTATGAAGCAATAGAAATAAAAGCGTATCTCATGGCACCCTTCAAATGAACTACTCCAATCAAAGAAGCTGGTTGATCTCTACAACTATTAAAGTAATTCTAGCTGTACCACTGTGTATGTTTCTTCACCAGAAATTATTAGCCAGGACAAGCCAGGCATTAGAGACTACAGTTCAAAGGTTATAGTAGCTACAGCAGCTCTTTAGGTTTTGTGGCATGGAGCAGCCTGCAGCTCTTCAGTAACTGTTAAATTCCACAGATCACATTTGTAAACTATACCACTGACAGCTGTTTACAGGAAGACAGAGACAAAGTCCCAAACTCTATTCTAGAAATATTCACCTCTGTCTCTTCTTATGGTCACGCATTGAGCTAATGGCATACCTAGAACACAATCCAGGTTTGGAGAACTGTCATTCTTCCATCACCTCTCAACACCCCAGGGGCAAGATCTTTGCTTTAAGAGATTACTTAAAGATGAAAAACAGGACTACTGTCTAAGGTCAAATGCTTTTGAAAGTCGCAGTTTGACAAGGCATTCTTATGAACTAAGGATATTCTCAGTCATCCCTACTCAAAGAGTTTCAGAACCTGGGCAGGAGGAACAGCCACAGGACAAAACAAAATAGGAAACAAACACAAAAAAAACCCCACACCCACATGATGGTCATGTACCCTACAAAGCTAAGCCAGATACCCAAACTCAACTCCCTTTATTTTCTGTAGCTGGGTCAAAAAAACAAAGCCTCAAAAAGCCAGTCAGCTGATGCTCACATCTGCACATGCTCAAAACCACCCTTGTCTAGCCTGGGAAGTCTAGATATATATCAAACAAGCTCATCTGCACCAAAGAGAAAGCCTTCTTTCACTAAAAAGCCAATCAGACTTCATCTAAGAAAAAAATATCAATGGCTTGTATCACATATCTGGCAGGGTTATACTTCCTATGAATTACTGTATTTCTATTTTAACACATGGTTAGGAAAAAAGTGAACAGTATGACAACACCCTATTTCTGTTTTAACACATGGTTAGAGAAAAAAGTGAAAGTGATTGCAATATCCTATTTGCATAAGAACTTAGCAGTTAAAGTAACAATAATAAGTAAACAAGAGTAAGTAAAACCTCTTGACTCAGTGCTCTTGTCAGTCTCAAACACACACAAATCCGTGTCTCCCACTCACCAGAGGAGTGATCCAACCATCAAGTCATATACCAGTATTGCTGTCCAACCTTTTAGACTGGGCAGACCATAAAAGTTTTACATAGGGACCCTATACTAAAGCATGTCCAGCCGTGTCACCTGCATGACTAAAATGCATGCACCTTCAGTAGATACCTGGCCAGTTATGAAAACAAGCAAACAGCTCTTGGTCAGTTTCATATATATGCCCATTCTAACATGCAAAAACAGGCAAGTTTGAACTACTTGGTTGTAACAGCAACCTGTGCAGCCACAATATGAGAAGGATTTCAGGAAATAGGAATGCCAGGAGCAAGTTGTGACCTTCCAGAACAGGTTTGGCTAGCCTACAGTTCGATATTGCTTATTGGCTAACTTCAACTAGCTGCATATGAAGTATGGTACACCTTTTTGAACCTGTGCCCACATGCCAGACACTCAACTCTTGAACAGAGCACGAAGAGGCCTTAGAATCAAGAATCTACTGTATGTTATTTGTATCTGTTCTGTAAGCTGTAATACAGCTCAGAGCAGGAGGGCTCAGAGCCAGCTAATCAGAGACTAACATATGCATCACCTAAATATGAGAATGGATGCATCTGCTCTGCATGTGGTGGATACAAGACCTGTAGAATGTATATTTGTCACAGCTTTAATACTTGCAAATTTCATAATGCCCAAACAATATTCCTGTGTGGTTTTTAGTTAGAGCACATCTTATGGACATGTTGTAGACAACTGTGGACAAATATTAGCTGTTTCAAGATCCCCAATTTCTTGGTGTGCTAGCCAAAATTTCGTAAAAGCAGGGCTAGGGAGTATAAGTTTACTATGCCCCTAGAATTCAAAGACTCAGATTTTCACTATGCAGTTTACATCACTAAAATAAATACATGAACCAATCTAGTTCTAATAAAAGTAACAGCCCTTAAGAGCCGAAGGTCTGTTCTGCTCCCCTTACACCTATAGCTGTCAACCAGCGAGTTAAGAAAACTGAGCTTTATGATGAAGAGGCGAGACCCGAAGACGTGCTGCAAAATAAAGCCGGGTCCTCTCAGGCCGGCGAGGAAGACGTGAGCTGGAGCGGGCGGGCTCACACTTTGAAGCCCACTTGAAATCGACGGCGCCGTTTGGCAGCTCGTCTATTCCTACCCGCGCCCCTCGGTTTCTCAGGGGGGGCTCCAGGGCAGTGACCAGCCCCAGGGGGGAGGCCAGGCCCACCACACGGTCGGACACGGTTGGGCCCGCTCGGCCCAGGCCCTGCGGGGAGACGCCCCACTGGGACGGGCAGGGCCGCCGAGGGGCCCACGCCTCAGACCGCCCCCGCGGGGCTGGGGGGGCGGTTTGGGAACGACTCGTACTTACGAATTTGGGCTTCCTGCCGTCCGCCGGCTCCTCGGGGCCGCCGCCGCTACCGGCCCCCGGCGGGACCTTCCGACGGAGCCCCTTGTTCTCCCGCCCGCCGCGACCTGGCGGCGAGGACGGAGCGCGGTAAGGCGGCCGCGGCCGCCGCTGCTCCATAACCGCGGCCGGAAGGAATGATGAGGGGAGATGNAGGGCGGGGGGGGGAGCTCAGGGCTAAAGCCGCCACCGCCTCAATGCGGCAAGGGATTTAGCCAGGAGCCTCTAATCCCGGCACCGCCGCCCTCCGCACCCGAGGCCGCGGCACCGCCCAGAGCGGGGGTGAAGAAAGAGGGGGCAGGGGCGCGCGCTGCCAACGGCCGCTCGCCGGCGCCTTGTCAGATCCCAAGAAACCTCCCGCCGTCCGAATCGTCCCGCCACCGTCGGGTCCCGCCCCCGGCCTCCCCACCGGTAGCCAATCCACGCCGTCATGGAGGGGAACGCCGTTTTCCGATTGGCTGGCCCCCTGCCAATCTCCGGTGAATCAGCTGCCCGCCGCAAAGCGCCGGCGGGACGTCGCACCTGGTGTAGTGCCTCCGGACTACGTATCCCGGAGAGCAGCGCGGCCACCGCCCGCGGAGGGATTCGTAGTCCGCAGTTAGTACGGCCATGGGGTCAGCCTGTGTGAGGGGCTCTGTGGGCGCACATGGGCTTTGTTCAGGGCTTGAGGGGGGTCTTGTTTTGGGGCCCCAGGAAGCTTTCTTGTTGCCACGTAGCCGCGGCGGCCACGTCCCGCCCCGAGAGGGCGGTTCCCCTGTCAGCGATCAGCGGGTGAGCCGCCAAGTCTGCCCTGGGGAGGGGAGTGACGGTCCCCTCTGGCAGAGAGCGAGTGAGGTGCGCGCTCCCGACCAGCTCTGCCGACGTAGAACGGCTCTGTGAAAATCATGTAGAAGGGGTTGTAAGGAACCTTAGAGATCATCAACTTCCGACCCCCCTGCCATGGGCCAGGACACCTTCCACTAGACCAGGTTGCTCAAAGCCCCATCCAGCCTGCAAAAGACATGTAAAACTCCCAAGTTTTGAGGTAAAATCGCCTCCATCTAAGGGGTTAAGATACATCTTCACCCCCCTCAGGAAGGTTTTATTTCGTTTGCCGCCCAGGTCCTGCTTTTTCTGGTAAAGGTGAACCTGCTTTGGCCAGGGGGGTTGGACTAGGTGGTCTCTGAAGGTGCCTTCCAACCCCAACCATTCTGTGAGATGATCGCCCCAGCCAAAGGACAAGATGGGCCCCTCGCTGGTTTGGCCAATTTCCAAAACCTGCTTTTGTTAAAAATTCCAATTCTCTATGTAGAGCTGCTATGTGACAGGTGAAAACTGGTTTGTCTATTTTTATAGAACTTTTTAATACATTTAAATACCTGATTTTTTTATATATAAAAATTTATAATCACATATTTATATATATTATGATGTGTACTTGTATATTTATATTTTAGATTATTATACCTATAAATAGATAAACATATTTTTTTATCTTTAATATTTTTAGAATATATATTTTATACCATTTTGCTGGTACTGGGCTAAGAAAGCAGAGTAACACTGGAGAAACATAGGCCCTATTGGAAACAATGGCAGCATTTCCATCAACCTCTTCAGGCCAGAATTTTGTTTTGTGACTGACACAGTTCCTGTGGAGGAGCTGTTAACTGTACAAGCAAGGCCAAAACAACAGGCATACCTACATTCTGTATTTGCTTAATGCAAGCTGTTGTTTTCTGTAATTGAAAGACCTCCAAGACTCTACATCTTATGGGGAAATATAGAAGTAAACAGAGATTTCATTATGCTATAGATTAGCAAATTGTATATGCTTTGGAAAGTAATTGAATTCTCATCAATACCTTGCACTTATCTTTGTCTTAAATTAACAGTAGTTAGAATAATGATGCAAACTGGAGACTTATATAGAGGAAAATCTATTTCCAAATCCCAATGTTAGGCATCATTAAGAAAAAGAAGGATAACGCTCATATCTCTAAACAGATATTTTCTAAAACAGACCAAGTTTCCTTTTTCTTCTGTCACTCACTAAGAAGGATGCTCAGGTTTCCGTATTGTTTTTGTCATTTTGTGTTGTCTTGAATGCAGTGAAAATAAAATGCTCCCTCCAACGATTGCATACACTTTTTCCACATAATTTGAGGGGCTTTCATTCCATTGCAATGACATCAGAATAAAAATCTCAATCCTTCAGCATGATTTACACAGGCAGTGATCTACAAAATGTAATGACTACCACTACATGGAGCTCTGGTGAAACGCAGCAGAATTTAAACTGGACCTTTGTTGGACTTGGGTTTAACGCTAGGGAGCTGTGGGGCTGTGTAGAGTAGATGCTATAATTATTTGTCTACGTTAAGCTGTTTGTCCTTTGGCACATTTCTATAGATGTTTTGTAAATTTATATTGGAATTCTTCGTGGAGAGTGTAATTATCACAACACTGTTTAATGTCATGGTTAATGATTTCCTGGAACATTTGATTAGAAAATTAATCAGCCTGTGTATGCGTATGATAAAGCTGTTTAAAGGGACCTCCTAATTGCACTGTGGTAGAACACAATGGCTTGTGCCAATATATCACTTTCAAGGTGCTGTATTGCAATAATAGAGAAACACTAAGGGGAATAATTTATCAGACAGTTTTGCTAAGCCAAAAGTAAATGTTAGTACTTTTGATCAATCATTATTATTTTATACTACCCCTCTTGCACTTGTTAGGTGCTTCACAGAACAAATACACTCTTCCAGCAGCTTAGTTGGTCAAAATTAATCACATTATCACATGAGGAAAAAATTGCGAGAAAGAAATTAATCAGTAAAAGTATAATTGTGCAAAGATTATACTTAGCGTGCATATTGTCTGGGGCATTGTGCTGGTTTTGGCTGGGACAGAGTTAATGTTCTTCATAGTAGCTAGTATGGGGCTCTGTTTTGGATTTGTGCTGGAAACAGTGTTGATAATACAGGGATGTTTTAGTTACTGCTCAGCAGTGCTTATACAGAGTCAAGGCCTTTTCTGCTCCTCACCAGCAAGTAGGCTGGCAGTGCATAAAAAGCTGGGAGGGGACATGGCCAGGACAGCTGACCCCAACTGACCAAAGGGATATTCCATACCATATGATGTCATGGTCAGTATATAAAGCTGGGGGAAGAAGAAGGGTATGGAGTGATGACGGTTTGTCTTCCCAAGTAACCATTTATGCATAAGGGAGCCCTGCTTTCCTGGAGGTGGCTGAACACCTGCCTGCCGATGGGAAGCAGTGAATTAATTCCTTGTTTTGCTTTGCTTGCATGCATGGCTTTTGCCTTACCTATTAAACTGTCTTTATCCCAACCCATGAGTTTTCTCACATTTACCCTTCCGATTCTCTCCCCCATCCCACTGGAGGAAAGCGAGCATCTTGGTGGTTAGTGGCCAACTGGGGTTAGAGCATGACAGGCATGCGTATGGCTTGGCAATTTTGCATTATTTTTGTTCTGGAATGAGGATTTTACAATTATAAAAGTGTGAGACAAAGCAAATGAGTGAAGTTAAACATATGGATATTTCCAAAACTGGTCCTTCGGATTGATGGATTTAATTAGACTCTTCCCATTTGGTTCCATCTCTTTTTTTTTTTTTTTTAATATACTGTGACTCAGGTCTTAAACCAAAAAAAAAAAAAATACCCTCCTACTATTCATTGTTCCAGGGAGGCATAAATCCCTGTGCACAGTGTTTGCAAGCTGGCTTTTGACTGAGTTGAGGCAGTTCTCCATATTTCATTTGGTGACGCCTAGTTCTTGCCTATAAGAAGAAGATAAAACAGTTAATTAACTGTTCTTTAATTAGTTTTGTCCTCTTAAACTGTCACATAAAAGTTATGAAGGATTTTATGAGCAATGTTGTTGTGTTTATACAGCAAGCATACAAGTTTAACTGTCTTTATTACTGACACTATTTAAGTATTCTAACAAGTAAAACCTTCTTTCCAGAGCCAGAGTTCTGTGGCTTGGCAGAAGCAAGGCAAATGGCAGATAGACCTCTTCTTCTTTCTCTCATGAAAAATACCAAACAGGTCATTCTATCCCAAATCCCTCAAACTTGCATAGCCATTTGTAAGTCATACCAATTGAATATGTATCTTATGTCTTTCCTAACATCTTATTCAAACAGTTAATAAAGTAGTTGGAAAAACAAGGCCTGTCTTCATGTCTTGCAGAGACAATTGATGCTGTTTGTTATCTAAGGAACTCTTTAACAGCTGCATTTCATATTGCAACAGCAATCATTAATTATTTAAATTTATTACAATATAATATCTTTACTTGTAACCTATGGATAAGATGTTACTTAATTTTCACAGCATGGGTCGTTCGTGAAGCCTATTATTCCATTATTAAGATAATGGGTAGATAAAAACTCAAATTGTTCATCTAGTTTAGTCTAGTAAAATTAAATTTACTAAGAAACCTGGCTGTTAACAAGTTTATCATGCTAATAAATGAACAAATTTATGTTACAGTTATGAGAAAAATCATGCTCTGTTCAAATAATAAAGTTTTATTGAAGAAAATTTACTATGTTTTTTCCTGTAAAACAAAGAGCTAGAATTCTTATGGCTTTTTGGACAACATTTAATTGTCATTTAGTCCATACCACTGACACTATACTAATATATGCCATCTTTGCTAGCTGTTTGGGGCATAGACTAGGAAAAATGAAAATCCATAGCTAGAACTCTGTGCTGGAAGATCATGGTTATCAATCAGAAAAAGGGAGCAATTAGAAATTTGCAACCTAGTAAGACACTAGCCTGAAACTCATACAAGGGAAAAATTTATTAGACATTTTCTGATGTACAGTTACAGTTATGAACTTAGTTATGAACAGTTACAGAGTTATGAGTCTACTAAAAAGTGACAAAAAGGAGGTTTGGGTTTAATAGTCTTTTCATAAAGGACTGAATTTTTCCTTCGCTTCAGCTCATCATTCTGTTATGGATCTGCTTAAAGGGAATCTGGGAAGTGAGGTTAGGCTGAACCCTAAAAAATACTCATTTTCTTTGAGATTCCTTGGGCTCTTTTTTAGTTACAAGATCATTTTACTCATGCAATCCTTTAAGAATGTATGATGTTATTTGTCTTATGATGCTTCTTTTTTAAAATTCTGCTCTAACTCTCATCTGCCTGACTGCCCAATGCACTACATACAGTCGTAAGTACTCAAAATACTAGTTTTCCATCATTCTTTAGCACTCTGACAGATGAGTATGTGTGTGCTATTTACTGTTTGTCTAATACTTTTGAATATTTTACGTGGAAGTAGGTATCTGTGACCGGACAGATAATTAAAGAAAATGCTGTCTTACCTGGTACATTTAATCATCTGTAGAGTCAAGCAGCTTTGAGCCATTTGGATCACAGACTGAGTAAAGTTGAACTAGTCAGAACTCTTGGCACATGTATTTCTTGTCTCTTAAAAATCTCTGAATGAGTATCTTCTGATAACTTTTGTTTCCTTCCCTTTCTCATAAAAAAAAAAAAAGAAAAGTATATTATGGTCGTATTTCTTGCAATTCACTTCTGCTAACAGCTTAAATACTTTTGGAAACCAGAATGTTGTTGACTTTGATCCCGATTCTTTATTGCTAGGCATCTTGGTCAGTCACACCTGCACAATGGTAAGTATCACTGTTAAGTATCAAAGCAATATGTATCTTGCACCAGTTAGTTATAAAAAATACTCAGGTTTTAGAGAAACACAAAGGACACCAGGCTCTTTTTCAATTACGCATGGCAGTAAATTCCAGGCACTTAAAAAAGATGTAATTAAAGGACTCAAGATGAAACAAAGCTTTCACTGAGATTTGTCTTTAAAATACTTTTATTCATTTTTAATTATTACATGGGAGTTGTTGCTGAAGAGAACAACAAAGTAAACGGTTTTAGCAGATTCTGCAGGTATAGCTGTACATCTGTCTTTACTGAACAATGTACAGATGAGAAAGGCATCCCTGAAGATAGCATATGTCACAATCCTGTTATTGATTTTATATCAGTCATAGCGTTTTGAAATGTCAAACAAAATTTTACATGCAATGGATTTATTTTCTCTCTTTTCTAGCTAGAATTTAAATTAAGGATTTTCAGAAGTAGTTGTAGTCTGAATAGCACCATTCTCCTTTTTAAAGCTTTCAAAGTCACCCCGTTAAAGATGAGGATATAAGAAGTAGGAAAGTAGTTTGCTTCATCAATTTATTGTGGATTACATGTTGCTAATAATTTCTCACAAAGTATTTTAGGCTAGCCTCTCATTCAACTGAGGAAATTTAATATACCTCCTTCAAGATACTGCCTAGATGGGAAAAAATCAGTAAAGAAGTCCATTATACAGTTCATCAAATGGATCTTTATGAGGATATTGGAGATGTGATTTGTGGCACTATTTAGGATACATTGCATACTACATTATTATAAAGTTCAGGTTTGTAATTTAATTATGGGCCAAATTATCTTCAGTTCTAACTCTAGTGGAAGTGACTAGGCCAAGCCTGACAGCTGATATAAATTATAAATTATAAGTGGTCTGAGTGTCATGGGCCGCAATAAAGGCTGTTACATAATTTTATACTTCGTGTGGGATTTTCAGAGCCGCCTGAAGAATTAAATGAGCTGCTCAAACCTTGTCTGTTCTACCATTATACGATTAAATGTTCCTAGTAAAATTATTGCAAATAGTTAATTTTTCCCAAAAGAAAATAAATATGTTTCCGGAGGAGAAAATCGTGATGAAGGTTTTTTTGTGACTATAAGGGTCTGTAGTGCGATCAAGCATAGAGATTTTTCAGGGCATTTACTATAAAGTTTTTAAGGCTTATGTCGGAATGCTGGGATGTAATTATCTTCCATTACTTCTTGATAACTCTCTGAATTCCTCGTAGCTTTCCTTTTTTAATACACTTCCATCTTTTTTTATGATTCACTTTCCAAACTTTCTTCTAAGATTCTGTCTTTCGTTTTTACTTGTGATAATTTATATTACTTTCTACTACAGTGTGATACTGTCTGCTTTCAAAAATCCCTTATTTTCTTTTGACAGATGTATCATTTTGAGAGAGAGAGATATATAAACACATATATGTATGTGCATATATAATGCTTTTTATGAGTTAGTTCTGTATTGAGGAAGTCTCAAAATTGACTATAATTTGTTTATATAGCTTTTATTTCTCTGTGACTGATTTCCTTACTCTTATCCATCTTTAAGTTTCTCATTCTAGTTTTTCCTCTTGCAAGAATAATGGGTATAATCATATAATGGTTACTGCAACTTAATATTCCGCGACAATAAGTACTGCACACGTACATTAAGAAAAATGCTTCCTCTCGTTTTCAAAAAAACCTGTAATTTTGGGAAATTCCTGTAATATATTCTATATGATACATAATCAGCAATGTTGTGGGTGACAGAAGTCACTCTGTTGCTATCCGATCTGCATATTACTTTTTGATTCTCTGTTTCTTGGCCTGTTTCAGTGAACAACCTGATTTTTAATGGCTCTTCAGCACACGTAGTCGTACATTTCTACAGAGTGCAACGTGCTACCTTTCTTGCGTTATATAGAAACTTCATCTCTTGTCATAGGAAGACGAAGAACGTACTTGGAGGGTGTACTTCATATCACAAGTCCTCCTCTAGTGCAGCAGACTACTAAGCTAAGTTTCTTCTAAGAAATTTCTGAAGTGGCAGTTTTATGACAGATGTATACATCAGATGTATACATCAGAATAAACTTCCTACGTTTCCATTTTCCTTCACCTCAGCACTAGGTTATAATAAATGAAAGCTGTTGGTTAAGAAAAATGAATGCTTTCACTTATTTTTACAAAACATTCCTGCGGAACCAAAAGAGATGATTATGTTGAATTGTGGCGTAGAGGTTATCCTATAGGACCTAGAGATGTAACTAACTCTCAGGTAGTTGTTTGGGCGGAAGGCAGATGAGATAAATCATATTGTGATCATTACAGCAGTGCCTCTCAGTTGGCAGTAGTTGACAATAACCTCTCAGGCTGGTTTTGGTTCATTGTACCACAACCTGACAGAATGAAGACTTACGAAGCCAAAATGTATTTGCCAAGAAAAACACAGGCCAGTTGACATGGTTTCTGATGCTCTATAAATGGAAAATTTAGAGAGAGCAAAATCTCAACGTCTGTGTAAGTGGCAGGGCATGCTGAGAGACAGCTCTCCCTAAGGGATGGGGAGCTGAAGGAGATACCACAGCCAGCAGGGCAAGGGGCCTCGCTAGCCAGGGCCCATCCCACCACCCCCAAGCAAGGCAAGCAAGACCAGCCCAGGGATGGTGTCCAGGTTGAACCAATAGTCCAGACCATCAGGCATCTTTGTGATGATGAGGCAGGTCTTTGGTCAAGCCAGGAAGTCAGGGCAAAGCTCAGGGTCAGGGTTAGGTCCAGTGAAGGTAACAAGGGTCAGACACAGTCTAGTGCTGAGCTGATGTGTCCACAGTGATGAAATAGGTGAAGCCTGGAAGTCATACCGCAGATCAGGATCAACAGGGTTCATATCTGGCAGAGCGAAGGTCTGTCTTCTTTTCTGTGATGTGGTATGATATGCTCTAGAATCCATCCTGCTTGTGTATCCCATGAGTGGTCTCACGAGGCTCAAGATCTTTCTTTGTTACTTCTACAGCCACTGTTAATCTGAAAGAAAAAAGTCCATGATTATGTGTCTATCAGTCTCTGAAAAACAATGTAATTCCTTATCCCCATCTGTTTACAGAACTGCATTCCTTTTTACTCATGAGTTCATTTCCCCTTGTTTTGAACAACCATGCTCGTACCAATGAAGAGGAAATCTCCTCAAAGAAGTTAGGATAACCTTTGACAAGATTACAAATCAAGTAGGGAGTCATCAGGGAGTCAATCACTACACCCCATTAAGTGCTCATAAAGTTGTTATTTTTGTTGAGTGGCTTTCAAATCTGGACATCAGACAGATGCATTTTTTTCCAGCTAGAAAAGTGTCAACAAAGACCTCTTTTAGTCCCATTAAAAGAGAGGGAATATGAAGACCTGCACAGGCTTGCAGAATGCTGACTGTGCTGGGGGATTAATAACGGCAGCCAAACTGTGATAATCCAGATATATGATTTGGATGGATGATATGTACTTACAAACCAGCTTTCTTTATATGAACTACAACATGGAAAAAGGAAGAATGTTGTCCCAAAAGTGGTTCAAAGCATACACAATTAAACACAGTACACTGATCAACTCCTTTGCATTCTTCATTGTAAATAAGAACAGAGCACCCAGATACAGGATTCTCTGAAGAACAGCATGCACGGAAGCAAGAGCAGCGTGCAGGGCAAGGAGCTCGGCAGCAAGAGCAGCAGGCAAGCTTATGTATGGAATAGTGCTGAGAACTGAGTGTTGAAAGGTATGATCCCAAATAAAAATGCATTGCTTATGTATATCGTGAGCTTGACTCACCTATCCTCCAGCCCCCGACAGCAGTGTCATTCGCTGTAAGACCCTTGGTCCCTGTAATGATTACTTCTACATAGGTGATGTGACTTTCCTGCAGCCCTGCACGTCACAAGTCAGTAATGATATTGGGGATGAGTGTCAGTATACCTGAAATGAGAAAATACTTCCAAGTACTATGGTTCCATAAAACAAATAAAATATGTGGGGGGTTTGTAGCATTTATACATAGGGGAGATTCATATTCTCCAGTTTAGGGCAATCTAAAAGGTAAAGAACTAAGCTAAGCTCTTGCTGTGATTAATGAAGTAAGACTTAACTGAAGCTCTCACTTTAGCTAGTGAAGAGAAACTAGCACGTACAAAAGGCAGTTCATCCACTCTTAAAATATGAATCTAAAACAAATGGAACCTCTGGAGATCCTTCTCTGTCTTGACTCACTACAGAATATGCTTCAATACCTGGCTTAGACTAGATGAGTACCTTTTATATGCTGAAGATGAGGTAAATCTCATTTTCTCAAACTATTGAGACAATTTAGCAATTTGCAGTCAATAAATTCATTCCCTTTCACTAGATTTTAATAGACATATTAATTCAGAAAATGTAGAAATATTTAAATAGCGATGTTAATAACTCCTTGGAATTAACAAGAAAATTCTCTTGTGATCCTCAGAGAATAAAATTTTGAATAATCACACTTAAAAATAATCTGCACATCTCTGACAATAGTTTTTGATAGTCTGAAAACTGAAGAGAGATGTTTTTTCCCAAAAAGGATTAATGACTACTTCCCTTACTCCTTTTGCTGCAGTCTGTTTTCATTATGGATATTAAACTACTTCAAAAACTGTGGGAAGTGTTCAGTTGCAAATATACTCTCCTGTTGTGTGGATTTACTTGGATGGCGATTGTCCTGGTTGCATCTGTGACAGAATTAATTTTCTTTGTAGTGGTTGTTGTGTTTCAGATTTGGTATGAAAGGAATGTTAAAAATGCATATTGGTTTAGTTGTTGCCAGGCGATGTTTATATTTTTCAAGGACTTTTTTCATCTCCCCATAGAAGCTGAGAAGGAGCCTAGATAGAACGACGGAACGGCCAATGGAATATTCCGTACCATAGACATCACGCTGAGTATATAAATGGGGTTAGCCGGGGCGGGGGGGTAATCACAATCGCTTCTCGGGACTGTGCCAATTCACCAGGCAGTGGGAGTGGCTTGTGTCATTATTATTGTTATTATTATTGTTATTTTTCTTTTCTGATATTGTTCTATTAAACTGTGTATAGCTCAACCCACGAGTTGGTTTTTTTTCCCTTTCCGCTCCTTTTCTCCCTCTTCTCTGTACCCTTCTTGGGGAAGGAAGCTGGAGGGAGCAAGTGGCTGTGTGCTTCTAGCTGCCAGCTGGGGTTAAAGCAAGAACATGATTACAAGGATTGATGCTGCTACCAACCTAAATATTCTAGTACATCTTCTTGACAAAATCTATTCCATCTTTCTGTTTATCTTTCTTTCCCCCGACTTTTCTGTTACAATATATTGTTGTTTCTCATTTTCAAAACTTCCCCTTTAACCTTGGGTCCTTTTGGAATATGAAGATATTAACTGTCTTCTCTAATGAGTGCATGACATCAGTCCCATCATGAATTTGTTAGGTTTCTAAACAGGTACCTTTGTGCATTCTCCCCAGATGGCATTCACTCTACGAAGCAGTCATCTGTAAGCATGCACAAGCAACTTAATTATTCCTTTTTGAAGCTTTCTTTAAAATTCCCCTTTGCCAGTATGCCCACAGAAATGTAGATTTTAATTACAGCCTCTCTCACTGTTAAGTGTTGCTTCTGATTTGGTCTCTGTCTCCTGTCCCTCTTCTACAAAGAGACAGCAAGCTTTTAGGACATTGCCTTGTTTTCGTTGAAAACATTTAGAGCTCTAGGACCCTGGCATTTTACAATAATAAACATCTTGATGAATACACAGAGCTTGATATTTGTGTTACAAACCAGAACACCTAAACTCTGTTTGATTTCTAGACGTTCTCTCTGAGTTTCTGCCTGCATTTGCATGGGAAAATTCATCAGAACAGGTACATCAGAATAAAAACTACTTGCTTTCCAAATTTAATGTTCCACTATTCAAATAGGACAAAAAGTCACTAAGTACCTGTTGTAATTTGCCAGTGTTCACCATATTTACTGAATAATCCATATTTTGTAGTTTAAATTGTTCAATAAAGCTTTCAGACCTGAAGTATTTTATAGCTTTTAACTATACATGTGCATAATCTCAGAATTGACTGGTTTATCCCCATATCTGTTAGTATGGCTTGTGAGAGGAGTTGGGGATGGATATAATTATCCATTTATGCTTCAGGTGGAAACAGAGGAAAACTTAGGCTATGTATCTAGAATCGAAGCCTGTCATTGTGCAACCATTTCTTCTAAATTGGGAGATTATACAAACTATATTCATTCAGATTCAGTCTTATGTAAATCATGGCTTTGCAATCACTTAGGAGTTGTATCACATTAATCTACAGTGACAGTGTTCAACGAGTCTAGAAAGCTGTTTGATTTTACACTTTGTAAATGACAGTTCTTGATTTCCTGTAATATTTTGGATCACAGACAAGACCTTGTTTCAGTAACTACGTATTAGCTGGACAGTTGCAGATGAAATGCAGAATTGTTGTGTTTGGGTGATATGATCAACATTCATCACAAGCCACTAACGATGATTTTGAACATCTTAATTGGAGATCACACAACTCTGTGTAGTGTGAAATAAGATGTCTGGATGATTGCAAAGATTTTGACTGGTCCTTGTGCTGATAGCCTGCAGGAGATTTTAATATTCTAAAGTCACACCAGATGGGCAATCTGCTGCA
Source organism: Stercorarius parasiticus (assembly GCA_013396915.1). NCBI lineage: Eukaryota > Metazoa > Chordata > Aves > Charadriiformes > Stercorariidae > Stercorarius > Stercorarius parasiticus. Next base: position 480,720 of record VWZL01005191.1, on the reverse strand, counting down.
GTATATGCCTTGGCTCTGTTTTAAGCTGCAAGGGTTTGATATCTGATGTCACCTCAAGGGAAAAATAATAAACAGCTGCACTAATGAAATTTTTTAATCTCTCTACCCTTGATTTACCTAGGCTTTGACTGATGCAATAGTCAGCTTAGGATAACCGTAGAAAGGCACAGACCTTCTACAATACAAAGGTATAAAAATGCACAAGGGGATCAGAAATGGAACTGGAAAAAAATGCGTAACTATTATTTAACTGCTGTATGCACGACTTCTAATCCTATGTGCAAAATTTAACTTGTTGCAAAATAGGTTTGGAAAAGCATACAGATATAAGAAAAAATGGCAGAGGAATCACAATTTTAAAATGAGTATTGTAAAAGGGTACAGATAATATTTTGATTAGTTTTTATAGCTGCAAGAAATGTAGTCAGTTTTCTGGATCAATGGAGTTATTTATTCTGGGTGTGAGTAGATAGCAGTACCAGCACTCCCCTACTCCAGGGTTTTGCTGGATAAATTATTTCATAGAATATTCCATGGAAACAACCTGAGTCAGTGTGACTTCCGTAGCCCTTGATCGCAGTCCCCAGAATTGGTCTTTTCTCCATTTTCATATCGGGCAACTCACAACTTCAGGTGCTTCATGGTGTTGTGTATCTCTTTCAGTGTGGACTTTTAGCACAAAAAAGACTCGTAATTGACAGTTCATCAGTTGTGTGAGTCTGACCAGTGGGTGATGCAATGAATATGAAATAGATGATAAATTCAACTTCTTGAACTGGTTGGGTTTTTTGTTGTTTTGTTAGTTGTTTTTGGTAGAGGAAATTGTCTGAGTTGAAAAATAGGACATGTAAAAGATCACTAGAACTTTCACCTGGATTGTGAAAGGAAAACAAAAAAATTAAGGAACACTCACATTTTCCATCTAAGCACTGAATGAGGAGGAAGACAATCAGAAGGTCCCTTATTTCTGACTATATCTGTTTCTGTGTTACTTGTTATGCTTCATAGTTTTTAATTAACTCAAGCTAATTGTTAAATAACTTAAGTCATGATAATAATGAAGCCTGACTGAGAATGGGGCCTTTCTCACAAGTGTGAAATGCAAGAAGGATGCATTTAAAAAAAAACTGAAAATAGATAAGAGTCTGTGAGGGAAGCAGAAGCCACATGTATAATGCCAGGAAAGAAAGGACATCTGATAAAAGTCCATATTGGAATTGGAAACTGGAATACACAACTGAAGATACAGAATTAACACATAAAAGCATGATGTAGCTAGCATTTGCCTGCCAACGGGATTCAGGAGGGACAAAATAGGCTTAAGGAAGGTCAACAGTGCTCTGACAGTACAGACTTGAAGGACAAAAAAGATGATGGGCATATAACAGAGAGAACATGGGTTCAAATTTGGATACAGATCTGTTTGTGCTCTGGTAACCAGGACAATTACCAACGTGTTACGTAAAAACCAAAATTGACCCCACTGCTCTGCAGAAGTTACAAGTGATGACAGTGTGCGTACATCACAGAAAAAGATTGTGCCAGTCCCATCACTGATCCCAGTTAATCCCTCAGTACAGAAATAAATGAAATTCTCTAGAGTAATGGGGCATTCATGTTGGCCTTTTCGCTTTTCCTGAGAGTCACACTATCAAAACCTGACACTGGGACAGGCTGGGAATTGCTGGAAAGCCACTTTGTAGTTCCAGGCTATTTAATATATGCCAGATTAGGAAACTAAACGCCCAATATTTTCCAAAGTTAGGACAAGATGCTGACAGAGCTTGGTGCCTTTTGAAATTTTCAGAAAAAAGTTCTTACACCTTTTATATCTGTCCTTAAAAACATGTTGGTTTGACTTTTCTTCTTTGAGAATCCTAGAAAACAAGACAGAAGTGAGAAGGAACATTACACTACTCTAGCACATTATGGGATAACTTACATGTGACTTGCCATGAAAAGGCTGAAAAGCCACACAGGTGGAGGGATTTGTTTTTAAACTTTGATTTGCTGAAATACGCTGCTTCTGTTTAAAAGGCCACAGAGAAACCAATTACACTAATTCAGAAGAAGACGACTTCACATTGTTTAACTCAAAAACAACATATCCAAAGTGGATTATGATAGACAAGGCTGCATTATGCCCGAGGTCTTCTCAAAAACAAGCGATGCCATGTGCTATGCACCTCTGAAGTACTGATTAATGAACAAAACCCTTCCTAGAAAAAAGGGTCTAAATGTCTCCTTTCCTAAGTGAGGATGTATTTTTTTCATTGAGATGCACAGTACACTACAGTGAATTAAAGGCATTTTGGAGTTTTGTAGCTGAATGTCATTCCCTTTAAATGAGATACTGGCAGTTAGATGGCTTTGATTGCTGCCAGCTGTCAATACCCCTGAGGAAAGCAGAGATACTTCTATGATGGAAGATGAACAAGAAGCCTGCTGATCAAACACATCACAAGTTGTGTCAGAGGATTACTGAGTTAAATAAAATAGATGCGTGTTTACACTCTTCTAGTCATAAACAAGCTGTCTGTGAGGTTTTTTTTGTTGTTTTTTTTTTTCCTACAGAGAACATTTCATACTCCAGTACGTTAACTGTTTTGGGTAGCCTCTGCTCTTGCATTTATGGAATATGTGTCCCTAGATGGAGAGGAAATGAGCTAAGCCAGCCATTTTAAAATGTGTGTCCATTTTCCTTGGGTAAGTACCATTTAAACAGACAACAGTATTAAAAATGGTTTACTTGTCACTATTACTTGTTGTAAATGGATATATGGGCTAAAATTTCAAAATTAGATACTCACAACTGGAAATAAGCAGTTAATTCTGGATCCAATATCTGCTGTGCAGTACAAGTCAGGTATTGGTGTTGCACACGGTCAGTTACGTACTCTTAGTTTCTATGTGCATAATTTAGAAATACACTCTAGATTATGCCTAATTTTGAAAAATGTAGTCCATATGTTTTATGAGTCCTCTTCTGTTTCTTCTCATTACACCTGCTTACTCTCAGTGTTCAGCAGAAAATCATTTGAAAGCAATAAAAGAGGAAGTGAAGACTAGCAATGCAGTTTTAAAAGTCTAAAAAAAGTCTTAAAAAGTTTAAGTCTGTCTTTACACCTATGCATTACCAAGTGGTTGAGAATATAAAGTGTTTCTTTGAGGTGGTATGTTCTCCTTTAAAGCCGTCAACGTTAGGCAAGTGACACATTTTAAAAGTCTGTGGAGCTAGTAAGTGCTGGGCATACATAAGTATTCTTAATAGAGATACCTACTGGGATGATATTTCCAACTCCTTAACAATCTTAATAAAGAAACAAAGAATATCTAATTATCTTATATAGTAAGGGAATGTGACGTTTCTCTATATTTTATTCCTCAAATAAAATATTTTTTTTTCCTTGATAAAGGGCTAGATGAAATGGAAATTAACCTAAATCGATATAAGAATATATGTGAGTGTTGTATGAACACCAAGATGTCCAACGTCTGCAAAAATTCTTTATAAAACTGCATGTGCCTTCTGGGGCACCATCCGCTGCAAACAATTTTCTCTGAGTTTATTAAAAGCTTATAAGAAGCTTTTAATGACAGGTAGTCATTATGTAGCAGCCATGGTAGGAAGCCCTGTAGTGTTATCCATCTTATTTGTAAATTGTCTTTCTACTCGGAGATTCATACTACCTAAGTTAGGAGGAGAATCACCAAGGCCCCCCATGCTTTCACGAGGCTGTCTTTAAATCTCTTTCAAGTGGTAAAGAAATTGTAGACAACTTGAACTGAAAAAAAGACACCAGACTGAACAGTCAGCCAACAGCAATCATATGAGAAGAGACCTAGAGAAGGGTTAAGAGCCAGGGGTGATAATTTATCTCATATTCTTCAGAGGCAGGCAGGCTGCCTACAGTTTTTGGTGACCCTAACTTGGGCTTAGTTATGTGCACAGACCAAGGCAACCTAGACCAAAACCAGAACTTCTTAGAAGTTTGTGGTTTTCTTAGTTTTTCGTGGCGTGAAGGATACAAATACATTACTGGAAATGGAGTTTAGGACCCAAGTTCAGTTTTTGCTCAGGTACAAATCCACAGTGACTATGATAAAGCAAGGAGGGGCTGTAAAAACCAGACACAAGGGCAGCGTTTACATTTCTCTGGTGTGGTGCATTTTAATATTCCCAGCCTTCTAGATAAGGGAACAACTGAAATGGCCTGTGACTGCCCTACCCAAACATGCATTCCTTTTCTGGGAGTGCCCAGTGGTAGATGAGAGGTTGTATGTGCGTTAAGTCTAGCCCTGAGAGAGAGTCAGTGTATGCCTGGACCAGGGAAGGCTTCTTACTTGTAGATGTGGCCAAAGAAGGCCTCTAACAAGTAATGACACATAACATAAATTGCTTTTTGAACATCGTGTAGGTTGATTCTCTTTTATCTCTGTGATAGTGTGCTAACGTGGGCACCTGACTGAGGCTAGTTAAAAGGAATTCCCTCCTCGTCTTTTGTGCTTTGAACCTCTTAGGTGAGGTGCCTTTTTTTAATCTTCCCTGTTCCTTCTGTTTGCTTTGAAGGGAGCTTTTATTCAGGTTCTTCATCAAGGTATTCTCTTCTTTTTTTAGGCCTCACGACTCGCATGTCTGACCACCTCAAAACCCGAGTGTGGTGATCTTTAGAACAGCACTGCGAAGTGGGCAGGCTCGCCGTCTCAGACAAAAAGAACTGAGGACTAAAGTAGTTAAAATGACTTCGCAGCAGCTGCACACTCAATCTGTGGCTGAGCAAAAACTCCAGTCCTAAATGTTGTACCTGCCCCAAATTGGGTGTGGGTGGGGTGTGCGTGTGGATTCACTGGCAAACTCCAAGCTGGACCAGGCGGGGAGTGGGAGGCCCCAGGTCCAGACAGGGGTATCAGACGGGCAGAGGGTCCATGCTGGTATTTGGGGGGACCTGTGAGTGTTGGGTGCCTGTGGGACGAGTGTGTGAGTGCTGCGTGTGTGCAGTCAGCACCCAGCTGGACCAGACAGTGAGTCGGGGACCCACGGGGTGGGTAAGAGGGTCTGAGATCCAGGCAGGGGTGCTGGGGGGCAGAGGGGCTGTGAAGGTGCTCAGGGGATCCATGGGTGTCCTTGTGAACCTGGGGAGTGCAGTGTGTGTGCTGCGCCAGTGACCTTCTGCCTCTGCCAGCCCAAGGGGAGGAGGGGACATGGCTGTCTGGGCCTGTGTCTGGTGTGAGTCCTGAATGTGGGTGCTGCTGGAGGCAGCGCCTTGTCTGTAGCCATCTGTGTCACCAGCCATGTCCATGTCCTCTCTTTGTGGGTGTCCATGTGTGTGTCTGTGTGTCTGGGATCCATGCTCAGCTTCGCTGCTGGTTGAACATGCAAAGGGGACAGCAGCAGCTGCGTCCCTCAGCCTGGGCAGAGACCCCGGGCACCGGGCTGGCCTCCAGTGGCCGGGCCGGAAGAATCCCCCGGCCTGGAGCTGCTGGAGGTGGTGGCTGCTCGTAACAGCTCTTAACGCTATGCTTTTGTATCACCGCGTTATCTGGGTACTTCCCAAAACTAAGATTTTTTTTTTTTTTCTCATACTGTCCTTTAAAGTTACAAAGATACTATGCCTGTGGAGACATGGGCCACAGTGAGTAAGAGCAATATTTTCAGTGACTAGTCCTTTTAGGTTCCTCCACTTAAAGAAAAAAAACCCACACGTCCAGCTTAAATCACTTCCATTGGGTCTGAATCTTGTCATAATGTTGTAGTTAATAAAGCTAGAGCCCCACTAGGGCACAGGAGGCCCTTAGTACCCTGTAAATAAGGAATTCAGAAAAATGAGAGACGTAAAATTGTTTGACATTTTTGAAAATTTGGCTTGTGACATGGTTAATATCACACAGCAGATGTAACATGCCACAGAGGCCACAGCTCACTGGCTGAGGTGAACTAACTGAGCAGAAACCACAAGGAGAGATTATACCCACAGAAACAGTTTATTACAAGAGGCTGAAGGGCATTGGCTGTGAATAAGCTAGAGAAATTTATGCTGTAGTTTAACCATCACTTTAAACTCCTGAAGCTGCCAAAAGAAGCATTTCAGCCTTCCGCAGATTACTTTTCCTGCTGCTCACACAAGCAGTTGTGCTGGACAAAGGGAGGGAATGACAGAGGGGCAAGCAAAATAAATATTCCATTTTAAACTTGGACCAGTTTCTCTGCCTAGTTTAACACCTGGAAGCACAAGCTTTTGTGTTGGCACAAGTGAGGAGTTAATATAAGGATGGAAATGAATGGCTGAGCAAGGGAATAGGAATGGATCTCTTTATTCAGCTGGTCTATGCTGCATAAAACTGACGGCAGAATTATGGCACTGTAATTGCCCTGTGGATAAGTAGGAAAATGAATTTCCTCCTAGTTCATAGCGTAATTCAGGTTGGAAATGACCTCTGAAGGTTGCCTAGCCCGAACTCCTGACCAGAGCAGAGCTGGTTGAAGTTGCTCAGGGCCTTCTTCCGTTGGGATTTGAATGTTTCCATGGTGAAGGTGACACAACCTCTTTGGGCAGCCTCTTCCAATTATTAACTCCCCTTTTGTCCTATTTTTTGGAGTTTATTTTGACAACATCTCTCGTCTTGGGGAGCCCTGACCTGATCACTGTATTTCAAATGCAGCCTCCATAGTGCTGAATAAAGGGAAATAATTGACTTTTTTGACCTGCTGGCTACGCTTTTGCTAATGCAGCCCAGTACACAGTTAACCTCTGTCACAACAGGGTACATTGCTGACTCATATTGAACTTACGGGCCATCAAGATAGCTTCCTTGCTGGTCCTTTTCAGCAAAGCTGTTTTCTAGCCCTGACTGTACTGTTGCATGAAGTTTCTCCTCTCGACTTGCAGATGAATAGCATGTGATTGTGTGAGATGAAATAGCAAAGCAATTCAGAAAAGTTTAAAACAAGCCTATGTTGAAACTATTTCGTAGAGTGGTGTCTTAGCTTTTTGGGTCCTTGGAAATCTGCAGTTTGTTGTCTTTCCATACATCCCTCTCAGTCTAATAAGGTTCACCTTCCCACTCTTGCTTTCTAACCATCCATGATCCTTCTCTTTGGAAGTTAAGAGTAAACATAGTAACAGCAAAACAATTAAAAATGGAGAATATAGATGAGGATAAGAATGCAGAAACATGTGATACTTAGTTTTGCAATTATTAGGACTATGGCACAGATAGTAGATTGTATAAACAATCAAAACAGAAGCTATGAAACTAGCATATGTTACTAACGTTAGAACAGTGTTGTCATGTCAGATAAAGCTCTTGTGAAAGTACATTTTGTTCTCTTTGTAATGATTTTGGTTTTGAAATTACTCTGCATGAAATCGTTACAAGTGTGACTATCCCTATGCTGTTCAAATGCCGCCTTCTACTTCACTTCGTTTCTTATCGGGAACAGCACTCCAAACAGTTGTCTCCGTATTCATATCAAAGCAGACAAAATTCAGACCTCTAAAGGACTGAATTGCCTTACGCATTTTTGTTCACCACAGAGAACAAAACCCATACTTTCAAGTGCACTAGGTGTGTTTGTAGTGCCTTGCCCATTGCAAGGAAATTTTTCTACTCTAACATTCTGCTTTGCTCATTCTTTCCTCCATTGTTATAATTGAATTCATAAAAGAGCTCTTTATTTTTTTGTCTCATAAATGGAACATTCTTCAGGAACAGAGCAAGAATACGTGCACAGAAATCACTGAAGAGTCACCTCTATTGGAAGAAAAACCTCTTGCTTTCAATAGTGAAATAAGTAGATTTAATAAATGATGACATTATATGAAAAAGATGCATTTATTGTTTGCTCACCTTAGAAACAACAAGTTTTGCCAAGCAAAGTAATTTGGGAATCATTTATTTCATATTCTTTTTCTTCTATAATAATTTAGAGACACACCTAATCAAGGTATCACTTTAAGGGGGAAGAAAATATCATGATAAGATTCAAGGGTGAAGGTTATATTCAGTAGATGCTCTATATTCTACAATACAATCTGAGAAAAAGATCTATTGTGTCCCTTTTTTCAAGTTCTTGCAGCATGCTAAGGGTTTATTTTGCTATTATATCCATCTCAAACATGCCAAGAGACTGCTTTGTAATTATATCCATCCCAAACAACAGCAGATTATTAGACCTGAGTTTGACAGGGTGAGACTGAGCCGCACCGGTTTGAGGAATGGTGACAGTTAGAAAAGTTTGTGTGGTTTGGGTTATTTGTCTGTGAAGATCTCCCACCCATTTTGTGCCCCATTTTCCTTTCCAGTTATGTAGAATAATACATGAAAAATAATACATGCAAAATTTTTCAGAATAAGTATGACCAGTTTCATGAATAATTCATTTCTGTCTTGTATGACTTCATTATGTCATGTATAACTAGCACTTTGTACTGTCAGACTGAAAAGCTACAAAAAATGTTTAACCTTGCAGTATAAATTCATAGCTTGTAATTTGAAAAGTTACATGATATTGCAGAAGTCCTAGCATTCTCAAATGTGCTTTCCCAGATACCTTATTTAAGATAAAAAATACATGACTTAGAGATATTTTTTCCACTCATAGAGGTCTGCTTTTTGTAGAAACAAATCATATATTTAATAATCTTCACTAGCCTAACAGCTCTCATAAAGGAATTACTTTCAGCTATTGGTCTTAATTGTGCAGGATAGCTAAAGCCATAACTAAATATTTCATCAGTTATGTCAGATAAGAACGCATAATATTACACCCATCTTCAAAGTGAGGAATCTCTGGCACTACTCAGAAACTAATGAATATTGTTCCTTAATTGCCTACAGAAACAGTCAACAACACAGCTGTGAGTTTGCTGTGGTTTGAAGCCCAGAGAGTGACATGGCTCATCTGGTACCTGCGCAATTGGTTAGATGATTGTCCCAGTGGGAAGAAGATAAAGGTTTCATTCAAGACTGTACTAGCAACTACAAGTATTTGGTTGTGTTTGTGTTAATATTCTTTCATAGGTTTCATAGGTGCTGATTAGAGAATGTGTTTCTTGAGAAAATGTTCCTAGAAGGATGGGAAATTGCATGAGAGTCGGTTTGCCTCGGGATGTCCTCCTGCAGAAAAAGGAAATTAAAGCAAGCCAGCCTTCCTCTTCTTGCATCTCTCAAACTATGCAAAATGAGTTACAAGGTCCTACCTTCAATAATAATGTAATCCACACCTAGTGAGGAATACTCCTTAGCACTTAAGTTTTAGAGACCAAAATTAGGTGCCTGAAATTTCCCTTTAGAGGTGTTTTGAAGCCCACGCTCCTCTCCATTGAATGTAGAAGGAACCTGAACACTTACTTTAGTATTGCTTTCTTCTAACTTTAAGGTTGTGACAGGTGCAAAGTAAATCTTTGGGTTTTTTCACAGTGTGAAGTATGGTTTTCTAAAATTACTATTCATGGTTGCTAACAGTTGCTCCTTAGCAGTATTTAGAAGAAGCTGCATTCAGGGTCAACAGTTTCATTACCTGGTCATAAATTCAGTAAAGAGCTGTGTGTACAGGTCCTCACTGACTTGCCAGTGTGTCCATTAAGGAACAGAATCGGGATTAACTGGTAAGTCTTACCACTCTAGTGCCCTTCAGTCTCAGTGCTCCAAGCAGACTTAAAAACCTTCCTGGTTTTGTTTTGCTTCGTTTTTCCATCACAATCTGGAGGCGAGGAGAATCGTAGGGATTGATACGGATTTCTTTTTTGGGTAAATAAGATTTGTTTTGCATTTTAAACTGTTGAACAGGTTGTTGTTTTTTTCTTTCAAATACATATTTTTCCCTTTAAGCATACCATTATGTACATATCTCATGTATGCAGAGAAAAGATCACTATGCAGAAATGGAACATGAATGACATTTTGCTATCATGTATCATCGTGGTTTTAAAAATAATATGTTTGTTCAGACTTCTCGCTTTGCAAACGGTGCTCCAAGAGCAAGGTGACCTCATGACAACTAACAATTACAGGCAAAACGTCTCAGAAATAGTCTTTAAAGGATGAAGCCTCAGGCAAGTTCTGTTTCCTGTAATGTCAGAAGAAAAGTTAATACAAAGTGAGTCTTCAAATGAACAGAAACTAATTTGATACTTGGCAGTAGCTAAGGAAAAACTTCTTTCTTCTTCAACTTTTTATTTTGTTTTGCTTTTCCTCTTCATGCAGAGAGATCTTACAGTTTTTCATACTTCTTCATCAAACCTTTAAGGCAGAAGAGTCTAGATAAGACAAGTGATTCATTGGGCCGGACTTCCCAGGTGAAGAGTGTATGTTAAAATTACATATGAAGAATACAGATAGGAATTTTATATTCACCTATTCCCCACAACAGCCTGGCATGTGAGGTTATGTGGGGATGCAAATTTCTTCACTAAATTCCATTTTCACAGTCTTTGAACCAGCAGTAATACTGGGAACGCAACTAGCGCTCTTCCCCATTCAGTATGCAGGTCACTGTAAAATTGCTGGTTCAGAAGCTCCTCCTCTGGCCTGCCATCACCTTTTCATGTCAAAAAAAGTTGCTAAAGACATCAGTTCTAAACCCAAAGAGGACAAATAGATGACGCTGCCATCATCCCTTTGCGGGGAGGCTAGCACAACTCTTTCTGAGTACACCTGACCTTGCAGTGTCATTGCAACAAATTAATTCTGGCCTATAGGTAACTTATTTGTGTAGAAGTTGGCAGAAATTGGATGATTTATCAATCTCGTCCTTCATTTGCAATTGTAAATAGAGTATTGAGTAGGCAAGTTCTATTTTCATCATACAAATTGACTGTCTGGTACAGAATTATTCAAATACTAATCCTAATTTGCACCCAGTGCAATACTATTAAAGTCAAAGGGTAAAGCAGGTTTTTTGACCTCACACAGCAATTGGCCCATTTATTTTTCATTGTGTTCTCTTTGATGCTTTATTTATTAGAGAGTAAGGACTGCACGTAGTCTGCGATTGTATTCCCATAGATGAAGAAGAAAATTTGAAGCCCTTTTCTGAGGCAACGTTACGCGACTGAGTACTGTGATCTTCATTGCTGAAGTGTGGTTGTCACCAATTCATTAATCTTCCTCCTAGCAGTAACTTCACGTGGCTAGAACAGATCTTAGAGCCTCCTTCCCCTTACTGTGTTGCTGGAAGGATTTCTGGTGTTAAGGATGTAGCTGCATAAAAGAGAAAGAGTTTGGAATTGACTACTCATTCCGTTGCAGAAAATGTATTTAGCTTGATATTGCATCTTCTTTTCTATCACCTTGGTTACCCTTCCTCAGAGTTTCCTTCTAATCTTTAATGATATCTGTATTCATTATTTACTTGAAAAGTTTTCAAGCAAGCACCTTTGTTTTCTCTCATGCTGTCGTCTCATCTAGGGATATCTTCTGAGTAACGCTTGCAAATTCATTCCTTGATTCCTCCAAAGACCTATTTCTTTTACTGTTTGAAAATTGTTGGACAGCTTGTATTTCAGAACCCCACTGGTTTGTTTGACAAACATTGTTTCGTTAGTTTCAAAGTTTTAATGCAATGAACTGCCCATACCCACCCATGTCTCTCTTCTCAAAGCTTTTGATGACAGTTTTTCTTCAGGATTTTTTTTGGTTTAATATTTTTCTATAGTGCCTGTCGCAGTATACCATGATAATCTGTGACTCTGTGTAATAAAGAAAAACACGATGCTAGGTAGCTGATTTTTATAATGTAGGCGACATGACTGACTAATCCTGCTCTGTATATATGCTTTTTACATGCAAGAATAAGTCATAAAAATAATTGGTGGATTTTATATATAGTTCAAAGATTAATCCTCATCCCAACAGTTAAATACAAGTTGATAGGATGAGGGGAAACATACAAGCAAAATGACCAAGGGGAAGCATGACACCTTCATTCCATTTTTTTTCTTTTTCCTCACTTTATCTGGTCCCTCTTACAGCCTGCCCTCCCACCTTCTTTCTCTCTGTCTCCATTATGGATTTTGATTTGAACCATAATACACAGGGACTTACTGTCATGAGGCAAATAAATAGAATCCTATAGAGCACTTGCCTACACACTTTACAACTTTTCTTGTTCATGAATTTGTATCTTAAATTTATTGTTTTAATATCTCAAAGTCCAACAGCTTATTAACTGCTCAGACACTCAGAATACACTTTTTCTGATCATGTGCCACTCATTCTAACGGCTTTGTTTTTCAAAGGACCACTAAATCTTATAAGCAGAGGTTTAATTTCCTCCTTTGAAAGAAAAAGGAAAAAATGATGGGAGTACTTGATGTTGGCTGTATAGCAATGAGGTATTCATCTCTATTTCTGTCTACTGAGATGCTTTTCAGGCTAATAATTGGGAATTGATCATTGTAAAAAGCTATATTACAGCAACAAAAAATGACATATGCATTACACTGATAGGATTTTAATATTGAAATCAATTTTTCATAGTAATATTGTATGGGGAGGCATGAACTTTTCACTCTTAAAATGTATTTGAGAGTTTCAAGAATGCTTAGTATCTCTAATTATTTCATGTAAATTTCAATTCCCCCACTTGCATTGTTTAGTTAATAACTACTGGAATTTAAAATTGATGTTCTCTCATAGTTTTTCATTATTATGATGAGAATTTTATCTTCTTTGGGCATTTATATTTCCATAGGTAATAAGCATAGTTGGTTGTTGCAAATCTCCTAATTCTGAACAGTTTTCTGCATGTTTTCTTTCTGTAAAATTAATGTCAGCAGTAGAACAGTTGGTGAGCATCAGGTGTGGGGTGAGGGGCAGAATGGAGATGGGGAGATTCTAAATGTGGAAATTACTTGAAGAGGGACGAATCTGAAGAAGGACCTGAGTCACACAGATTGAAAAACTATTTCCTGTAGTCCCAGGTATAAAAGTGTTTCAGATATTCAGTAGAAGAACACGACAGGGTGGGCTTTTTGATAAGGTGGCCTCCATCAGAAGGAGCTCTTTGGGGTACTAGGGTCCATCTCCATCAGAATTTTATAACAAGTAGGAAAAACTTTCTAAGTCTTCATGTTCTCCTACAATAAGCGTGGTAGCAGACTGGCTAGCACCAGCCCTGGCAAAGCATCATGCTAGAAGGGAGCGTACACTCAGGGAGAAGTATAGGTCTACACCATAACTCCCAGTGGAGGCGGGAACAATCCTCACCAGCTGGAAAGCATTGGAGGTGGTGCTGCTCTCCACAGGATAGAACCAGTCTGGTCCGTATGGGGTTCCAAATTGACTCTTGCCACATGTGGACCTCTGGGATCAGCTTGGAGCAGCTGCTCCTTCTCAATTTGTGTGAACCAAAGCTGTGTTTCTATCTCAGTTTAGCTAGAAGTTTTGAAACAGGATGATAAATTCAATCCTCCCTAAAGTTTTGGTGCTCAAGAAAAACAGGTGGAACTAGGATGACCCTCTGAGAAGAGTACTTTGAGGAGCAGGTTCTGAATCTAATGGGGACAGGCTTCGCATTTTTAATCTGTCTTCTGCTTTTCTCATATCTGTGCAATTAGATACCATGGATCATAGTAGGGAATGGGAGTTGGAAGACTGATTCTCTCCTTTCCACTTGAGCAGAAATGCTTGTCACGTATGCTGGTGTCATTCTATACTGGGTGTCCACGGTGAGGTCCTGGAGGCAGGGGCTGCAGGACAGCCTCTGTGAGGAGAGGCCGGGGCTGCCCCGAGCCGGACACAGCCGATTCCAGCCAGCTCCAGCTGACCCACTGCAGGGCACGGCTGGGCCCTACAGCCAAGGTGGTGGCGTCTTAGGAGCAAATGGATTTTATAAAAAGGGTGAAACAGACAGCACATACAGTGAGCAGTGAGGGAAAAATGTGAGAGAAACAGCCCTGCAGACACCAAGGTGAGAGGAGAAGGAGGGGAGGAGGTGCTCCAGGCACCGGAGCAGAGATTCCTCTGCAGCCCCTGGATGAGACCACGATGGAGCAGAGAAAGGTGTGAGGTGGAAGGAGCGGCAGGGAGGAGCTGTTATGGACTGACCCCAGTCCCTATTCCCCATCCCATTGCACTGCTGATGGGGGAGGAGGTAGAGGACTTGGGAATGAAGGAGTGATGTGGAGCCTGGGGAAAAGCCAGGGCTGTGTGTGGGGCAGGTGTTTTTACTTTTTGTCTTTGTTTCTCATCATCTTACTTTATTTTAATTGTCAATAAATTAAATTGAGTCGAGTCTGGTTTGCCTGTGACAGTAATTAGTGAGCGATTTCAACGTCCTCATCTCGACCCACGAGCTTTTTCATCCTAGTGTTGTCCCCCATCCTGCTGAGGATGGAGGTGAGTGAGTGGCTGGGTGGGAGTTTGGCTGTTAGCCATGGCTAACCCACCATACCTACACCACAGAATTATACGTGGTCCCTGATTCTGTTACTGACTGACTAACCATAACTTTTTCCTCTGAGTGAAAAGGGTGCAATGATACTTCTCCTGCAGTACTACCACAGACATTAAGTAGCTACTGCCTGTTAAGTAGCTATGGCCTCCTTGTTACTCTTCATAATTATGCAGTGAGTAAACAGTATGTAGTGAGTGTAATAGTGAGTTTAATGTATTTTGTTAAACAATCAGCAATATCACAAATACCGACTTCAGGAAAAAGATATTTCAAGTAAAGATGTGCTGGGATGTTCCCCTTGGTTAATGTCTTTTATTTGAATATTGACAAAATTATTAGGCACTTAAGAGAAATATGAATATTTTATTAATAAGAATTAATGTCTGATATTGATACTAATTAATGATGCCATTACAATTCTGACCTTCCCATTTCGTTTTTAATGATCATTTTAACCATTATTTCCAAGGCATTTTAAGATACAAGATTAATTGTATTTAGGTACAATTGCTGTTTGCTTTGGGTAATAATGGCCTATTGACTTTTTGAGATGATGACATGAGATCAATGGGGATTTGGAGAAGGTGAGTAAAGCATGTCCACAAACACCGATATCTTGAGGGACATAAATTTCTTCACCTTTACTACTTTGCTTTAATGCAGTCAAAATTAGACACAAGCGGTTACCAGTCAGTGTTCTCTTATTAGACTCTGTGGAGAAAGGGGGAAGGCTCAGTCTACATTGAACACAGTACTAACCCACTACTTGGTTAGTATCAGGTTAACCTTTTTTTATTGACACTTTCTGAAAAAAAGAGTGGGGATAAGTTAATAATGGAGGCAGCAGCTGCTCTAGTCCTTTATATTCATACAGTTGGAAAAAGCATGGGCAGATGAGGGCTGCTACACCAGGGCAGTGTATTTCCTCTTCCAGTAGATATTTCTGGTCTTAGCGTGTATGGTGTGTCCTGCTCTGATGTGGGTCTTGGTTCTGGCATGTGTGCTATCTGCACTTAGTGCAGCAAGCAAATAAGCCTGCAAGATTTAACGGAAGGTTTTAATGTTCTAGGGGAGATGGATCCTTCTCTCCAAGGTAAAAGGCACTCTTGCGTGGAGGTGATTTCTTCTGTAGTCACTGATATGTATGATGTACTACACGGACCCAGTGCATCTGCACGGTTGATAGGTTTCCTTTTTCTTTCTTTCTTTTTCCCTCTGAGGCTTGCTCAACTGTAAAATTCCTCCAAGTTAAGAGTTATTCTGAAAAAAAAGAAGTAGATTAGAAATTTTAAAAATTTAAATGGTACATTTTCAAGTTCATTTAATTTTTAAAATATATTTTTGTGAAGTCATTTATCTCAAAATATCTTGGTACAAAAAGTAATTTGGAATATTTTCTTATGTACAATGAGTTCTGCCTTTCTCTCATGTAAGTAAACTTATACTTGATTTTTTCAACAAATTTCAACAACAAATGATTTTTTCATTTACTGACTTTTGAATTAGTGTTTTGTAAGTTTGCAGAGGATATTCCATGTAGCTATATGGTTCTGCAAGTGATCCTGCGGTTTCTGTGTCTGCTGGAAACTCTCATTCAATAACTACAAATCTTTTTTCTCTCAGATACATAGAAAAGCTTCTAGTTCCAAGTGTCAGTGAGTTATTCAGCAGCTCTGCATACATTTTGAAGTTTGTTAACTGCATGGACCCAAACAGATCTGCAAAAGAGAGGTGAGAAGCAAGCTAGCTAGAAATCCTGGTAGTTTTTTTTAAGTTCTGTCAGCTAGTTAGACAAGGTCTGATGAATACGGCAATCTAGGTATGCCTGAAAGTATAGTGTTCATAATTTTACTGAAAATTACTGACTAGACTGATTTATTTTAAGTAAATAACTTCTCTGTTCTTGTTGCGTAGAAAGGGGCAAAGTGGTTTTGGCAGAAGATAAACCCCCTTGCATTCTAACACTCGTCACCGAGGTGGGAGGCTAGGTGCGGCTAGGTTTAAATTCTGAGTGATGCCCAATTCA
>VWZL01005191.1:427223-463837 GCA_013396915.1 Stercorarius parasiticus | reverse complement strand
TTCCCATATCTGTTGGATTATCACAGGGCTTGGCCGTAGAATTTTCATCCCACTCCATTCCCCATGTTGCTTCGCAAGCAATATTGCACAGGGAATCGCAGATGTTGAATTCTTTGCATGCCAGCTGCCGCTGCTCTCTATCTCAGAAGCCTCTTGATTTTATACTTTTCCTTAATGTGTGAACAATGCTGTACTTCTGTATTTTTAGCCAATTTAATAATTATTCCACAGTTCTCCAGAAAACCTATGGAAAAAAGGAAAGCTGAGCTTTCAGATCTGTTTGTCAAATGCTTCTTATCATTTGAGATGTGTACATAGTCACATTATTTGTGGATCAAGTATTTATTTACTTATAAAAGTAAGTTTTTTGAACATTAAAAATGCCCATATCTTTCAGCAGGCCTATTCATGTCACCACAGTTAGTTATTTATGTGAACTTTTTGTAGAACTGAGGCCTTGTGATCTCATCTATATCCATATGCAAAACAGTCACAGGTTCTACTCTGAAGGTCTGTCAGGTGAATGAGTACATGACAAAGGAAAATGTATCCCTTTAAGGCAATTGTATGTGTTTTCTGTAACATGCTGCATTAACTCTGTTTTGTAAAGCAGCAGCTGCCCTTGTTGTCAGTTGAACTACACAGTTTTAGTGTGCCGTATGTAGAAGTACGTGCCTTGATAACCTACTGAGTTTGCTATTCTATCCTGAAACCTGGGACACTGGCACTAATACCAGCATCATTAACAAAAGTATCATTAAGAATGTCTTTGTTTCAAACCTGCCTTCATTTTTGTATAGAAATACCCAAGAATTCCTTCATTTACTATCTATCTGAAATTTAAACCAAAGGGCAATAAATGAGTAAGAGCACAGAAGAGCAAACAAGTTGCTTGTGTGATACCTTTTTTCTGATATCTGGCTTTAGTTTCTCAGAAGTTCTGTGTCAAAGAACAGAAAATATTTCTTTACTTGGGATTCTTTCTGTCTTTCCAGCATCCCTTGCACCCTATACCTCAATGAGCAGAGCTGTGTACTCCTTCAGTGCAAAGAAATGTTGCCTATTAGCCATGACTGTAATGAACGTTTCTGACTCTGACTACAGGAAAGTGATATTGCTGACAGGATGCAGTCTACAAATTTGAGCGTCCTCCTGGGATCAAACTTTCCAATGTTTCTGTCTGTCTTTACAGAAGATCAGTTACATTTGAAGAGTCGTCATGTTTCCCTTTAATAGTGTAAATTAGTCACCAGCTCCAGTACATAGGTGTGGGTTTGGGTATGTAAAGTGGAAAGTTATTAAAGCCATAGGAATTTTGGATATCAAACGCTGCAAAGGCTGTGAACTTATTGACTTTGGGGTTTTGGTAAGTATTGGAAGTACCAGCATAGGAAATGTGCTCCCTCTTTTTTTTTTTTTTTTTTTTTTTTTTTTTCAGAAATACAGAGTACTTCTGAGGAGGACATGTTATTAGGGAGCCTGTAAAAGCAGCACAGTGAAGGCACCCAAAAGACAAATGACAAGGATGGGAAGTAGCATGGTGCGGAGAAGACAGTGGTTGAAGGTGGGGAGATAGCATGAAAAGAAAATGCAGAAGCAGCCCATGGTTCACTGCTGTGACAGTTTCATATCTAAGGGCTCTCCAGAAAGGCTGAAAGGATTCCTAGCACCCATGCATTTATTCTGGATCCTCTGCTTGCACAACTTAGCTTTCCCTAACGCTCTTCCATTCCCCTGGCCGCAGTGCTACAGAAGTGTTTGCTGTGCCACCTGCAGCTCCCTGGCAAAGCTCCTCTTCCCCATCTCTTAACCTGTGAAGCATTTTCCAGGATGTGCCTCTCAGCATAAGAACCATCAGGTAGGTGGTATGAGAGGTGCTGGAACATACTCTTGAGTGGAAAAAGAGGAAAATGGGGAGCATGCAGAGCTCCCCTGTCTACTACAAAGAAGCTGCTTATTTCAAGCAGTGCAGCTCTATTGGCATGTTACTTGCCCTCGTCTTGTTTTGAGCTAGCTCAGGAATCTCCCCGTGCTGCTACGCTGTATTATCTAGGCATACTCTGTCTGATCCCTCAACTGAGCACAGGGAGAGACTCAGTGTGCTGTAATAAACACTGTGCAATAGCGATAATTAGCCCAATCCTAGTATTATCAAGTGATTCTTCCTTGTTGTGTTACCTGAGCGAAAAGAGAGGCTACAACGAATTGTTTGAATTTGTATAGCTCTCTTTTAGGCATAAAACGTATTTGATGTGTCTGTTAACAACAGGGTTCAAACCTATTTGATATTTGGCTAGTCCAGTATTTGGCACATGGACAAATAAAGCACAGGCGAAAAGGAAACGTGAAATTTTGCCCAAAGCAAAGTTGTCCCCTTAATCACCTGTAATTATGTACCTAGCAAATAATTCGAACAATAATGGGCTGAGAACAATAATAGAGCTGTGTAAAGGTTATTTGTAAAGAAAAATATTTATAAACATTGTGGTTTTTAAAATGTGAATATATTTAAATAAAAGTTATGCACTTATAGTCTCAATGCCATTAAAGTTTGCCATGTAAGAATAAATAACCAGTCGCAATGTGTCAAGCACATAAATGAGAAGAATTGTCATGCATGTGAAAAAACTCCATTGTTCTGCTGGTTCTGAAGTAAATGACAAAAATCACAGAGTAATTTGCATAACTTGGAGATTAGAAATGTATCCCTTTATCCTTATTAATATATTTGCCCTTCTTAATTATAAAGATTTGAATCTTATTTTATTTCCTACAAAATATTCTTGGGGATAGAAGCTGCATGATAATTCTGAATGGATTATTTGCCTAACCTTACAAAAGAGATAAATTGCTTCTATTTGGTAATAACCAATTTTAAAAAAAGGATTTTGGATATCTGGCAAAAACTTGACACCTACATAGGAAAAGGGTTCTCACTGTAAGTTTAATTCTGTTTATCTGTCATAGACCTTTTTCCCACAAAAGTTTGTATTTCTGTTTATGTCAGTTACAATTTCCTGAATATAAGAAAAATACATTACAGAATTTCAGGTAAACTTTTGCCTATGTTTGTAATACTTTTAGTTTAACTCAATGTCAGTTCTCCTGTATGTCAGTCTGTAGCACAAGGATCTTGACTAATTCAGAGTCACAGAACCGTTTGGGTAGGAAGGGACCTCTGGACATCATCTAGCCCAATACACAGCTCAGGGCAGGGGCAGGTAGAGCAGGTTGCCCAGGTCCATGTCCAGTCACAGTGTAAATATCTCCACAGATGGAGACCTCACAACCTCACTGGGCCACCTGTGCCAGTGTTTGATCACCCACACAGTAAAAAAAAGTGTTGTCTTGTGTTCAGATGAAATTTCATGTGTTTAACTTGTGCCCGTTACCTCTTGTCCTGGTCACTACAGAGAAGAATCTGTCTCTCTCGTCTTTATTCCCTCCCATCAAGTATTTATATACATCGATAAGACCCCTCCAATCCTTCTCTTCTCTGGGCTGAACAGTTCCACTTCTCCCAGCATCTCCTCAGATGAAAAATGCTCCAGTACCTTAATCGTATTTGTGGCCCTTTGCTGGACTCGCTCCAGCAAATCCATATCTTGCGCTGGGGATCCCAGAATGGGACTCAATACTCCAGATGTGGCCTCACCACTGTTGAGCAGCAGGTACAGCAGATTAATCAGAATTCAAAGAGGTTGCAGGTAACTGGGGACAGCATCCTTGATTTGAGAGGAAATCTGAATACTTCAAGGAAAAGGTTGATGCATTTCTTTAAAATATGTGTTCTGTAACTGTAAAGGAAAGAAGTGGTTAATGACTTTCATTCATGTCTTCCAACATATCTAGCTCTTACTTTTGTTCATTCTCTCCAAAGTGTTCAATATCTTCATGCCTTCAGATATTTGTTTCCAAGATGATATAAATATTAATAATGAGGGAGCATGGAATTGCTGAAGAATTGAGGCATAAGACTGTCTAGAAGCATTGTGCAGTGGAAAAATAGACACTGATACTGACAGGAGGGAGGAAGGAATGAAGGGGCAACACACAAACTCAGTGGTGGATGTAAGGGGCAGAATGGGAAACAAGCAAACTCCTGGCGGGCAGAGGAGAGGAAGAGGAGGACTTGGAACAATGGAAGTATACACACTGTAAAAGCTCTTGCTTTGAGAGAAGAAAGTTCCTGCTTTGAAGGGCTGGAAGGAGAACACATCAAAAAACTGATGAAACAAAAAAAGGCTGAACATGACCACACAAGTGAGGGAAATGAGTGGCAAAGCTTCTGTGGAGGGTTCCCTGCTTCCATGCCCTGACTTCCACACAAAGAAAGAAATGTTATCAGTCTAGGTGATCAATAAAAACAGGACACATGGTGTGTCACAGCATGTATCAACAGGTAAGTGTTGACACAGTGTAGAAGGTGACAGTCTCTTCTTTCAATAGCACCGTTTCTGCTGCATTCCCCACACAGAGCTCTGTGAACGTTGCACTCTAAGTAAAATATTTTTTCTATGATGTGCCTTGATATCAGTAAAAAGCCCCAATGATGTTCTTTGTAATTTTGAGACCTTCTCTTGAAGGTCAACTCAGTGCTTTCCATCAGGATAACTGCATGACTTGAGTCACAGAATCATAGAACAGTTTGTGTTGGAAGGGACTTTTAAAGGTCATCTAGTCCAACCTCCCTGCAATGAGCAGGGACATCTTCAACTAGATCAGGTTACTCAGAGGGCTCTGAGCCCTCCTGACCTGACCTTTAATGTTTCCAGGGATGGCACATCTACCACCTCTCTGGGCAACCTGTTCCAGTGTTTCACCACCCTCATTGTAAAAAAATTCTTCCTTATATCTTTCTCATAAGCTCCCTTTAAGTATTGAAAGACTGCAGAGCCTCCACTTCTCCAGGCTGCACAACCCCAACTCTCTCAGCCTGTCCTCATAGCAGAGGTGTTCCCTCCCTCTGACCATTTTTGTGGCCCTCCTCTGGACCCACTGAAACAGGTCAATGTGTTTCCTGTGCTGAGGGCTCCAGAGCTGGACACAGTACTCCAGGTGGGGTCTCACCAGAGCAGAGTAGAGGGGCAGAATCACATCCCTCGACCTGCTGGCCATGCTTCTTTTGATGCAACCCAGGATGCGGTTGGCTTTCTGGGCTGCAAGCGCATATTGCTGTCTCATGTTGAGCTTCTCATCAACCGACACCCCCAAGTCCTTCTCTGCAGGGCTGCTGTCAATCCTTTCATCCCCCAGCCTGTATTGATACCGGAGGTTGCCCCGACCCAGGTGCAGGACTCCGCACTTGGCCTTGTTGAACCTCATGAGGTTCACATGGGCCCACTTCTCAAGCTTGGGTCATGATGGTGTCTCTGAATTCTGGTGTCTCCGAATTCTGGTGTCTCTTACTAGGGTAGCAGATACTTACTTGCCTCCTGGTCAGGGAGAGCTCTTTGTACATGTGGAGTGCTGTAGTAGGCGGAAGGTAGTTATAAGAACCTAACGAAACATGAAATGCGGGCTAGAAATAAAAATTAGTAACTACTAAATTTGTCATTCATAGGAAAAAAAATCACGTACACAACACTTGGAAGAAGCAATTTTATGCAGAGTCCTCAAGGTAGTACTATTGAAAGTGTCTCACTTAGGCAAGCTTCACCGCTTTGAAAAGGCAGAAAAAGTCAGTGAACATCTGGTTGAGATCTATTATCAACATAATCCTAACACCACTTTGTCCCCTCGTTCAGTTATCTGGAGTGTCCGTCTTAGCAGCATCTCTTTATCTTTGGTCTCCACAGAATTTTCCATTTTCTGGTGACACAAAAGACCTGGCTTCAAATGCTGCCATTCAATGATAAGAACTAAGTGTGGGTGCCATCTATGTATCTTCTGAATTTCAGTGTGGCTGGCAGTTAGAAATTGGAATATCAGAAATAACTGTGGGAATTGGGAGATTAGTAGTAATATAATTTAATTAATTTGATCATCTTAATTTACCCAGGTTTTACAGAGGCTGCAATATACCAATGATTAAATGGATCTCTGCTCTTTTGTAAAAATATTTACTTTGTATTTACAGATAGCATTTACTTAGTATGGACACTGGGGTTTTGTGTCTGATAAGTCTTGATATTTGTCTTTAAAATAGTCCTTCCTTTGCAAAAAAATGTACTCATGATCTAGTGGAGTCTGCACAATCAAATTTTAACCTAGTCAGTTTTGTTTATTCAGCTATTATAGCGTATCAAAATGAGATCATGAGTAGGGCAATTATTATGAAGGAAGGGGGGTCTATTTTTTAGAAACTGATGTTGCATATATTCCACTTGTTATTCAGACTTTTTACTTGTTTTGGCATCTGCCTGAACTTGATGTGCACAAACACAAATCAAATGACATAAGAAATAACATTCCTATTTGAGGGAGATAAGAAAAACAGAGTAGCCGTAATTAATTCCTAAAGAACAACAAGTACAATTTGTAGTCTTTTTCCCTGGGGGGGCGTGTATGTGTGTAAAATGCTCCCCCTCCTGCAATTATTTGCATTCACAGTTTGAAATTATTAGGGGTTACTGGGCAGCACTGATACAGAATGAGCCAATATGGTGGCCCATGTTGTTTGTGTTAGCTCACCTCCTCTTTGCTAGCTGTGCCTCATGCTGCCAAGCACTTGCTAGCCATGCTTGCCCAGTGCTGCCAAGGCTAGCTGCTAGCACCCTGTACTTGCCACTTTTTGCTCACCAGCTTCTCTCAGCCAACATTTCCTTCCTCTGGGACCTGCTCCCACTGCCTGTTCCCTCCATCCCTCCTCAGCCCTTCAGCTATAGCCTTCAGCTGTGCCCAGCACCATGCCCAGTCCTGCCTTTCCCACAGCCATGCCCTGAGCTGCTCTTCTTCCCTCAAGCCCCCAGAGCCCCTCTATCTACCTAAGAAATCATTTCTTTCCTTGGAACAATGCTTTCCATGACAACTTGTGTCCACTGCAATGAGACTTGAAGATATATGAGGAGGCAAAACTTTTATGTGATCATCAGTGAGGTTCACACCAAGGCTGAGACTAACCATGGAGATTACTGCAGTTAGAGCAGAACATTTAAAAAAGAGCCCTTTACGTAATTTTTCTGTTATAATCTTTTGTGTATGTCACTGCATAAAACAGCCAAGCTATTTCTACAAGGTGAGAAATAATAAAAAAAAGATTTTAAGTGTTTAACAGTGATGGCAGAAGCCACATAATTATACAAATGCATAAGGCAAAATGAAATGAATGAATTTAAAAAATGGATAATGGACAACAGTATGAATTATGGTTCTTTCACTTCCAGACTTTGACTTTCACAGTTTTTCTTCAGTAAGGTCATTGGATAAATTTACCCTGTATTTGCATTCCTAATGAAGATGAGGTTTTTTTGTTGTCTGCTCCTGCTTTTCTGAGGAACGAAAATTTCTTTGTACTATTTTAGGAAGGCAAATCCTGATTAATGGTATTTTTCAAGTCTTAAAGTTTTCACATTTTTGGCAAAATCCTGTATGGCTTAAGATATGAAACACTTTTATTTGAACTCTTTTTCTCTACTGGATTTTGTCACTTATCACTCCTCACTGCATCACTATTTTGTGTGATATATAACAGCATTGCTTTCCCTGACAAAGCAAAAGAAATCGAAAACTGAGAAAAAACAGCAAATATGTCACATCCTTGAGGCAGAGCTGAAGGAAACCTTTCAGAAACAAGTTGGTCGCATTTAATTATTCTAGGTCCTTCAAGATAAAATCTGTCATATTGGTATGTTCTGAGGTTATCAATGTCTATTTGTTAAGGGCACATAAAAAGGGAACTTTTGGATTTAGCATCAAAGGACAGAGGTTTAAGAACGTCCTGATCGATGCGCTGAGGTTGTTTGATGCAAGTCCAGAAAAACCATCAGCTACACAATTGATGGAGCCCATACAGTGACTGGTGAGACAAATTGTTCTGCTGGCAAAAGAGAAGTTTGGGTCAGAAGGGTCTACCCCAGACATATTTTATCATGATATTTCATTTTCAGCTTTACCAGCCACTTGACAAGTTAAATTCCCTTTGTGCTGTTGTAAAATACTGAGTTCAAAATGAGGATCTGGAATTGCAGGCAAATCGGGGCAATTATGTGAAGTATTAAAAACTTGCAGTTTCACAGCCTGTTGTAACATATTGAGGTCAAATGGTTTTCATGAAGACAAATGGTCATCCTTGTAACACATGCGAGAGAGAGCCTCGCATACTGACCATGGGTAGGTGCCACAATTTCCGGTGTCTAGATGACATCTATAAAATACTTTGTCCTGTAATGTATTCTTTGGGTGAATTCCACTTGGAAAAGATTGAAGTCAGCTGAAAGCAGTTACAATATCATTGCAAATAGAATTTGCACTTTGTGGTAAATATTTTTTGTGTGCTCTCTGGCTGCCATCTCTTCTGTCTCTGTTTATCAGATACAAATGCTGGGAGGACAGAGACTTCTTCTCCCATATCACAGGACGACTGCATGGCTCTTCCTGTCTCTTTGTTGCTGTGGGTGAAAATTGTTTTACCTCCTGAGTTGTGTTTTGTTATCTTTGCTTTGCCACATGGGAAACAGGGGGAGAAAACAGAGAAGAGATTGCAACTGATTGATCCTCCTCCAAATGGGATCATCTATACTGTTAGTATTTAAGCAAGGTAAATTGGTTTCTGCTGATCTCCAGTCTCTTGGAGTTTGCTTAATTATCATGATATCTGACATTTGACTACACTAGAGTTTGGCATCAAGTTTAGATTCCCTTTCTCGCCAAACTTCACACCAAATCCCATGTTGTTCACAGCATACAAAATAACCCTTTTTTGAAATGGGTCAGAAGGCTACAATGACCTTCTCTTCCTCCTGCTCAATTCTCTGATGGGTCAAACCAAAAATTATCAGGTAGCTAATGCCTAGACACAACAGCAGTTAGGGAAACATCTAATTCACTAATTTCAGCTATTCATTAAATTATTCATTAATTTAAGCTAAGAAAAGTGACAGGAAATACTTTTTTCCACTGCTCACTTTTGTGTGTTAATTTCTGGTTCATCATCTTTGCTGCAGAGATTTGTCCTGGCCTCTGTTTGGTGCCTGTTGAGGTCTCTTATGACCATCCAAATGGCAGAGCTGCCCAGAGCTCTTCCCTGTTTTCCTTCCTCCTCACTGACACAGCAGTGAGAGATGTGGCAGCTCAGCTCTTGGGGAGAGTGTCCCTGGCTCTTCGTACTTTGCAATTTAAAACCATTTTAGAATTAGCTTGCACTGAATAATGGGGCATCCTCCTTCCCCTTCTAGGTCCCTATGTGAAAAATGCCTCGTCAGGCAGTACACTTATTGAACTCGGGTGCTTCCTGCTCTTTATGCTGTGCATGGTCCAACAAAGTCCAACAATCGTGAATTGTGGATGGATGAGCCATTTCTTTTTGTGTTTATGCTATTTCTGCAGTAGAGTTTAGGTAATAGGTTGTACAGTGACAAGGTTTATGAGTGGCAGGGAAATGTGACATTACTATGGACCTGTTACCAGAATTAGCTTCATTTTAAGCTGTGGAGGCTTTAAACACTGTTCATCTGCTGGAAATCAAAGAATGGAAGAAGGAGTAATATTCCCATGTTAGCTGCACATAAGACTGCATCAAAAATATATTCTAATTATTTTGCAGTAGGGGCAGGTAGAAGGGAAGTTGTCAAGCTTAGGTGCGTGCCGTGGGGTGAGTTAAATAGATCAGCCATCACTGGCCGGATTGATTGATTCATTTGCTTACACATAGGTGTCATTTGAGACACTGTAGAGTACTGCTGTAACACCAATTGCCATTCCTAATACCAGTTGCAATTGAGGACTCCTGTAAGTTCTGGATTACATCTACTAACATTTGGCAGGTGTCTTTGAGACCTTAGGGCATCCATCTAAAATGAAATTAAGCAGCTATGTGTGGGCACCGAATTAATCTTTGTTAACTGAAGTGAGATCTTGTGTATCTAGTGCATAGGTAGTTACCTGTATTTAGGTACCTATGGTCTGGACCTGAATCCTACCCCATATGTCTCGTAGCTAATTTATATGTCAATTGAGTGATTGCCTTTAAAAATTATACTGTCTAAATCTGTTTTGCACATCCACAAGGCTCAATATAAGACAGTGAAGCCAAGGGAGAGAAGCAGGAGCAAGACCCATCATGAAGTCTTACTGGGGGCTTGCCCTTTCCAGATGGCTTGTCTCCATGCTGCTGTGTGAAAGCTGAGTCCAGAGGCAGAGCAAGTCTGGTATACACTGAGACAGACAGTTCATGTGTCCTGAAGCTACAAAAAACCCCTAAATGCTTTGGAAAATACAGGGATGGTCACGCCTTCCTCCAGTACTCCTCCAATTTTTGCCTCTTTATAGGACTTCCATGAGATATTTGGCTAATTCTTCCCAGTCTCCACTGGGGCAAGAAAATGTGCGGTTGCATTTACTTAAATAAACAAAACACACTTTCAGTAAGACAAACAAATAGTTAGAAATAGAGGGGTTATTTGGGTTGTTGGGGTTTTTTTTTCATTTTTAACAGTGTATAATGGAAATGCAAACACACATAGTATCTTTAATTGCCAATTTGAACCGTACAACATAGCATCTGCTAGTCCTACCATGAGTTTCTTCAGGCTGCCATTTCCAGGTGATTTTCTGCTACCCACCCTGCTGCCACCAGACCACTAGCTGTGTTTCAATATTTAGTGTTATTCTTATGTGTAACACCGAGATTTAATGACTACACCACCACAGTTGTTTCCATGGTGCTTATAGGCTGCTGAAATCACAGATTAGTCTTCTGCATGAACTCTGATCATTCTTCTAGATGGTACGTTTACAGATGCCATCTTTAATTTGTGATATTAATACTGAACCTGATCATTGTTCCGTGGTTTTACTGAAGTATTTACATATAGATTAGTGAAGTAATTTTTTTCTAGAGTATTGAAAGCTCTCCAGGCCTAATTGGAATCATAAACTTAACCACAGTGTCTGTATGACATGAATATGATTTTTGCTTATGAAATGGCCTTGAAGGTTTACTTTCAAAACAAATTGAGTGTATTTCCTCTGCCTCATACATTTAGCTGTGACTACTCGGGGAGTGAGTCGGCAAGTGAGTGTTTTGAATGAACCGCGGTGAGTGTATCCTGAGAATTGTTTTTTTCCACATCAGCACCTTTTTAAGGAAGATGAAATATCTCAGTGAGTTTTACCAAAAAATTACATTTTAGAATAACGAACTAATTAGTTAAGACATATATTACTTTATTATGTAAAAAGAAACATTTCCCAAAGTGATAGCTTAGTTACATAAAGTGCCTTTTCATTTTATATTAAAATGGAAAGATGGACCTGTTATAGAACACTTGGACCACTACTATTAATTATCTGATTTGAAGATCACCTCTGGCTGTTAAAAAGATTTATATTAATCTGTACTTGATAGGTTCAGAAGGATTAAAGGAGTGAAGGAGAGCGAATAAAAAGAGAACATCTTCCCGGCTTCATTGTTAGATGACCTTGTGCCATGGTACGTTTAAATTGCTTACTTCCTATAACTCTATAAAGTTCTGTGTTTTCATTTTCTGGATTAGATTGAAGTGTCAACTGTTTTTGATGAATTACACTAGTAATATATGTTCATGTTCTTCTTTGCTCTTTTCTTTTTTTTTATTTATATATGTCCAGTATAATTTAGTTCACCTAAAAAAGCTTTCAGGAAAAAGTTTGGTTTTTTTTTAATTACAGTTTTAGCAAAGTATTTGTTTTTTTCAAATGCCTTTAACTTTGTTCTGAAGAAATAAAATATATGTTAGCTGTTTAAAAAAAGCTCAAATTAAAAGTTTATGCCAAATGTCCTGGTTTTCCATGTCCTGAAATTCAGCATGCTTTGTAGAAAGAAGAGAGTTATGCAAATAAAATGGACAAGTTATTGCAATTACTGATTTAAACCTTTATCCTTTAACTTGCTCTATGTGAAACACTACTGAAATCAGAAGGTCTCCTCGCAAGAGCAAGGGTTTAGCCTTACCTTCAGGACCGGGGTCTTATTTATTTATTGCTGGAAGGTGCAGAGGGCAGCAGAAGGCTTTAAGTGCTTTACTTCTGTTATTGAAGATTCTCACTGATGCAGAACTTGAAAGAACAGCAAATAAAATCAAGACATATTTATATACAGTATGTGTGCTACTGACTGGAATTAGAAAGGACTGTACGTACATACCTTGGTTTATAGCCTCACGTCAGAAGGAGCAGAGATATCTTTAGTCAAGTATATTTTGTGCTGATTAAGTGAGATCAACAGATTTAAGTTATACTATTAAATCTATTTTTTTTAAGGTTAAATTAGTATAAAGCACAGCAGCTTCTCTGTACATTAGACAGCCCTGATGCGTTAAACTGCAGTGAACATGTTTTATGTATAAGCAATTGAAAAAAGTCATTTAGTATAACCATCAATAAAGTACAAGTTTGGATTTCTTCTTAAGATTGCAATTTAAAATGAAGAGATTTGGGTTGTTTTCAGGTTTTGTTTTGTCTTAAAGAAAAATCCAGTCTGATACAAATGCTTATTTTTCTGAAAGAACAGGATGAACTTGGAGATGTCTGAGCATAGGAATTCCGTTATTGCAACTTTGACCGCTGTGACAAATACTAAACAAAGCTAATAAAACACATCCAGATATTTGATATATATTTTATGTATTTCCTCATTTCAGAAGCTGTCATGAGGGAATTGCACTATACTGTACAGGGGAAGTGGTACATTATAATATCTGGTGTATATGGTTCCCATCTTTTTCCCCAGTCGATGTTTCCACTAGCTGTTCCACACAAGAGTGGGAGCATATGCTACAGCGAGAATAAAAACCACCCTAAGTTATAAAGGGTTAAGTATCAGAAGAAGTTTTTTTATCAGCGTTTACTGAATCTCAGGAATATCAAGGGCTTTTTGTGTCTTTGTTAAACCAATCCATGATTTCTCTTGTGGCTTTAAGCAGCATCTCTGACCATTCTTTTTCTGTATCCCACTGTGTGTTGCACCTTCTCAAACAGAACTGGAGCTGCAGTTGTATTTCCATTACCAATGGTGATAAGCAAGCACCTGCCCTCCTATCTGTTGTTTCCAAATGCAACATTTGATTGAGTGGAACCGTTTCTCAAATTATACAACCTTGCTCCTATTGCCACCTGTCATTTAACATTCCTGTTGCTATGGCTGTGGCTATGTTGCATTTTGCTTTCCAAAACAGTACAGAATCTTGAATGAAAAAACTTGCAGAAAATCTGCTTAACAAAAATCATTAAAGTAATAACACTGTCCTACACAGTTTATTACTGTGGTTCAAATATAGGAGTAAAGTGGAAGATGTAGCCTTCTGCTCTTAGCCAAAGATTTTCTATTGTTGACCTCACTGATTAATATAGAAGCAACGTGATTTTCTGGCTATTTGTTTGTGGTTTTGATGCTTCTTCCAATTGTTTTTAAATTACAGCTGTAGTTTTGGGGCAGAAATACGTTACCACAGAGAAAAGATGTTTACATAGGAAGGGGTTGGCTCTAGGAACAACACTTTAGGCAGCTCAAAAGCCAATTGCTCTGTTCCTAGGAAGTGAGTTAGTAAAGTCCTATAAGACTCTACCAAGTAGATGTGAAAGACTGTAGATCCTAATGCTGTAAGCTATAATTCTTCCAAGGAATTACAAGTTCTCTGACCTGAAGCATCCTGCCTTGCCTTATTTTGGTAGTATGAGCTTAGATTGTTAGCTGTGGGGTGGAGAAGGGAAGTAGCCAAAGACTGGCTCGGGGAGGAAGGTCTCCATAGATTTCCTCAGTTAGTGGAAAGACAGAAAGAGAAGTGTTTTTAGAAGAAAGTTCTTCACAAGGGCCCATGTCAACAGTCTCAAGTAATGCTGAGGAACACTCCCTGGCATGGCAGCTTAACTGTATATATTTATAATTTTTCAGGATGCTTCTTGGGATCTTTTTGGCCCAGGCAAACTAACTGTCCCTCCAAAAATTCCCAGACACAGTTTAGAAGCTATGGGACCATTTTTAATAGAGAGTTTGCATGCAGCTGTCCTGTTTTTGAGGGTCAAAGAGTTTAACAGCATGGAGGTGAGCCCTTCTGCAGTAGGTCTCAGTGTCAAACAATGTTCCAAGAATAAATTACATATTCACACAGATGTGGTCTAAGTTGCCTCCTTGACGAAATAAAAGGCATCTGGAAGCTGAGGTGTTAAATCACTTAAGTAATACTGCTTAGCTACGGTGACAGCAGAACAGGGCAGGAACAAGTCTCTAGAGTCATCTTCATCCCAGGATTTCTGTCATTTGAGAGTTCATGAGCAGAAGCCAACAATGTGAATTTTAGGAGTGATTGAAGGCTGTAAGTTGATCGGACAGATCCACCAATGGAAGTAAGGCAGTGGAATGTCAGCCATAGTAAAGAAATGAAGCCAGTGGAAATACAATTTCAATGTCACCAATGCAATGACTTGATATCCACAACAAACCAACCATAATTACGCCCAAAGTACATTTCCCATCTTGCTGATGATAGTAATGCCTGAATTTATCCTGTCTAGAGCTGCAAATACCTCTTCAAACTCAGTGTTTCCTACATTTTCCAATTTCCAGCTTGTTCAAAATGGAGGTGCAATGGCAGTGGAAGAGGCAACTGCCTGAGCATCTTGTAGTGTCTGCTAAGGGTGATATGTAGTTACTTCTAAGGATGATATGTAGTTACTTTTAATGCACGTGGGTCACTCTGGGAAAGGTGGAAGGTTGTAGGAAAACTCTGTGAACTTACCTGTCTTGATGTCAGCTGGGCTGTGACATGAGGAAAGCAGGATTGTCTTTTTCCCAGTATATTGTAAATGGAGAAGACTTTGTCTAAAAACAAGTGTTGCCAATTGCTTTATTGTTTTAAAACTTTCAGTAATAGTAAAATCAGCCATGAGGAATGGGGCTTGAACGAGCTCATAGTATCATGCTGCCTTGGTTTCACCCTGAAAACCGGTTGCTTTCTTTGCAGACTTTTTCATATATATGCTAGGAATATACTCTGATAGTAGTCTACTTCTGTCATCTTCAACCATCTTCATTTCATTATTTGCTTGCACTTTTTGTATCTTTGCTTTCTTTTATCATAAATCAATTGTATACATTTTTCCATTCTCCTGCTGCACCTGAAATTTTATGCTGCTTATGTATATTTTTTATTTATCTCCTAATATCTTTTTCAATTCTGTGTTTATTTGCTATGGTCTTTTTCTCCTCCTAGTGTATATATTGTTGGATAATACGCATCACCCTTGGATACGCGGTAGTTGCTTTCTGAGCAGTTTCCATTTCCTCTGTGTCCTTCCCTTCTCCCACTCCTCCCATTAGACGCTTAACCCACTGGATCCCCTCCATCACTTCCCCATTCTTCTGTGTTCAAAGTCCTTGGGCTTTTTTTATTCCTTTTGCAGGTTCAGTCTGCAGTAATGAATCCAACTGGATTATGGTCATTAGTGAGTCCTGCACCTCTATCTGCTAACAGCTGCACTGCTGAAAGTCAGAACTTTTGTGTTTCTTGCCACCTTTTAATACATTGAGGATATAGTACATGACTGTTGCTTGATTTATTTCTCTCATTGTGTCCCTGTTCCTGTGTGTCTGGGTAGCTGAAATCTCCTCTTATTAGTTTTGACATTTTGCTATATCTCATAATCTTCTTGTTCTTTCTGATCCTATTTTTTCAGGTTTGTATCCAGTCCTTACTACCACCTCACTCCCCCTATTTTCTCGAATTCTGAGCCACGATGATCCTTTCAAACAACTGCAAAAACTTTTGGCTTCTTCAAAGTTTCGGCCTGTCGGAAAGAAAGAGTTTTGAACTAAGCCATTACAACCTGAATGGTGTCTGGCTTAGCAAAGTGCATTCCCCCGCCCGCGGCTCCCTCCTGCGGCGTTCTCAGTGCTCTGGCCCCAAATCAAGCAATTAAGTACATGCTTAAGTTCAGTCATGTGAGGAGCACCGTTAACTCAACAGGACTACTTACATGCTTGAAGTTGGCACAGGATTAAACGCTTTGCTAAATCAAAATATTGGAGCTGTGATTTTAATGCAGCTTGGTTAATGAAGACTATACATCCCCGTGATATGAAAGGTGCACAGTAACTCATTCTGGTAGACATTCGAGTGTGAAGGCAGAGAATTCAATCCCACATCTAGGTTTTAATAGTGTGTGTGTCTGTGCATTTGCATACACACACGCACAGTTGTAGGGGGGACGGTACCGTATTTGTGAGTATCAAGCAGATTGTAAAAGCAAATATAAAGAATCTAGCCTTATTCATTGCCTGTAGACGAAATTCCCATTGACTTTAATAGGCACGGTTTGGGGACTGTCTAAGACAAATACTGCAACAGCATTTATCAAACAGCTCCATACCATGGACACATCTCTCACTGCAGTTTAACTTTACCATGTCTTAGACCTTATGTACTAACTTTGCAGATAGCAGTCGGTTGAGTCAGCGTCCTTCTTCTGGATTGTGTTAATGCCTGAAAAAATATTTAATGAAGCACGTATAAATCATCTACCTTTCCTGCCCTTTATCCTATCTCCTGCTCAGAGTCTTTAAACATTAGAGTGGTGATCATACTGAGCATTTAAATAATTATTTGTCAACCCCTTCCATCATAGATGACTTAGCAAATAGTGGATTTGCCTATTGTATTTCAGTTGTAGGGTGCACATTGTCAAAATTAATATCCATATGAGACAAGGATATTTATTCTAATCTGTGTCTTGTAGTTTTCAATAATGTTTTAAAGAAAATTAAATCACCTCTGAAAACTGAATTCTCAGGATGAAATTACATACTGTCACAGCCATGATGTGTCACATTCATTTTGTTACAAATGAATATATCAGCTTAGATTTATTTTAGCATGGCTTATGCTTTCCAAATTCAGGTTTTAAAGGTTCACTCTGAATAGTACTTCAGCAAAATGCATCTGGAGACAGTTGGATCTCATTTATAAGCATCTCTCACTTTCTGCCTTATGCCATAATAAATGTTCTTGACTGTAAGATTTCAGATGAGATCAATTGTACTTCCCGCTTATCCCCTTCTCTACTGGCAAGTCTGAAAAAAGACTATTTCTTTTTCACAGCCTTTAAAAAGGGAGGACTCACTTGACTCATTTTTTTAAAGTAGATCATTTAATATTTTTTGGAATTACTGCTTGAATTCCATCTGTAGAATGGCATTTATTATAACAAGCAAAATAAGAGAACTGCTCACATAGCAGCTTCTTTCTTTCACTGCCAAGAACTATTTGCCATATCAAATAAATTGGTCTCCAAAATTTTCTTTATTAATATCATATAGTTTTTAATGGTCATCTTTGACAGGTGATTGTAAAAACTGAATTCTTAAATGCATGAAGAGCTCTAGATGCAAAGTATCCTTTTATGATCTTTGCAAACAATCCTGGCTTGGGTAAAAAATTTTAAATCTTTGTCTTCAGATGAAATTACTTAAAGTATATGCCATTACTTTTAAAGTGAAGTAATTTACACCTCATGACAGAGTGAATAAGAAAATCCAGATGTAGACATTTAATGTTCACCAGCCTTAGTAAACTTGTAACAGAGAGAAGAAAACATCAGATCTTTTGGGAAGTACCAAAAGAGATTTCACATCCACAGAGGTCAGGAAGAAGTTCACTGTAGTGGGTCTCTGCTGTGATGGCATGGAGTTAACTTTCTTAATAGCAGCCCGTATGGTGCTGTGCTTTGCATCTGTGGCTAAAACAGTGTTGATATAACACACCAGGGGGTTGGCTACCGCAGAGCGCTGCTCCCACAGCACCTCTCCAACCCCCAACATCCCCTGCAAAGGCCAGTAAACTGAGGGTGGGCAAGAGGCTGGGGGGGGAAACAGCTGGGACAGTTGACCCAAGCTGACCAAACTGACCAAAACAAAATGGCAAATAATGAAAGACCAGATTTTTCTGTGATACTTGTGCAATCCCATGGGAACTCGTGGAAGTGTTGTAACAATATAAAATAATCTTTGGCTGGAAGGTGGCATAAAAGGCAGGCAGAGATTCACAAGGTTTGCTTTGTTATTCAAATACCAATACACTGTAGATGTTCCTCAACTTCCAATATTGCCACTATGAGATAAGGCTTACCAATAAAGTGCAAAATGCTGATAAAAGTGAGAGATGTTTATGAATGAGATGTGAAAATATGTCCCCCAATAGCAGAAATGTGTCTGTGCTTAGCATGTGATGCCATCATTGACAGATTATACTTTTTAATTGGAAGTTATATACCAAGAGATATATAAATTAAATAACACCTTTTCTAAAAGAAAACTGGAGGGGAAAAAAGCCTATTACGTGACTACAGGGTTCATTTTCACAGGCCATCAGCAGAGTTTGAATTTTCTTCATCCCTCCTAGCGAATATCCAAATTCCTGTTTCCTGTGTTCATTTCAGGAGGACTCTGCCTGAGCAGGTGAAGCTCCAGTTTGCCATAAAATAGAAAGGCATTTTGTTTAGCTCTGCCAAAATTTTAGCTAAGAGTTAGTGTGCAGTGCCACTTTATGATGAAATGGGGGGTGATAGTTGCCAGCTTTCTAAGGAGAAGTCTGAGGTCTTGCTTCCCAAGACACACAATAACCTTCCCGAGATACAGAGACATATAACATAGCAATGTGACGAGGGGACAATCAAGTTTCTTCATTCCCAGGTCAAAGCACTTTCCCTCTGCTCATACATAAATAAGGAATCTCTCTCTTGCAGATGAATACCATAATGGAAAAACGTTTCACAGTATCTTGCCCTAATCAGATAAATCAGTATAACAGACATCTCTCTTGGCTGAAATGTCAACTTCCTGCAAAATCAAATCTATTCCATATTTCTGATCATAATACAAAATTAATTGAATTTCACGTCAGTGAGACTGCAAATATTGAATGACTCCCATCTAATAGAACCATAGTCATAGTTTTTAAGGAAATTTCATCAGAAATAAGTGTCATAAATGTGATGGTGGAGTTGTAATAACTTCCAGCAGGTGGTCTAGAGAAGAAACTGTGAGGCATGGAGGAAGCTACTAAATTCCCATCTTCTTAAATAAGAAAAAAGAGAAAAGAAGGTGGGAAGAGGTATCTTGCAGGCAAGTATCTTTCTGTTGAAAAACTGCTGCCAGCATTTCTATTAATCTTTCTACCAGCAGTTGCAGTACATGCAAGTGCTAGAGAGACCACGAGGAATGGGGAAAAAGCTGTCTATTAAAGAAATACCTTACATTTAAGTGGAATTATCTGATGCTAAATAGAATTTAGTGTAAGAAGGTGTAGAAGCAATTTCTGCTTAGATTAAAAATTACTGAGGAGATCATGAAAAAAAACCCCTTGATGAGATCTTACAACACATTTCCCTAATTTCCCTTCACGTGGGGATATATGACCTGGCATCTGCTGCTGAAAAGATGAATGAGTGTGAGTTCAGGGTGTTCACAAGGTCATTCATCATTTTTAAGGAATGATTCAAACATGGCTTATTTGTTAAGAGAAGGTAGCAAGACTAACGCCACCTCTTCTGCCTGGGGTTTGCGTGGCAGCAATATATTTAACCCTTGATTATTATGGGTGAATATCCAGCCGTTGGGTTCCCCTGACCAGGAGAGAGCAGCGTGGGAGTTGATTCCGTGCAGCTCTGGGTCAGATCGGCAGAGCTCCTTGGATCAGGCAGAGCATTGCACCATCACCACTGCACTGCTTCCAGGGTCAGCACGAGTAAGTCAGAAGCAGTTTTAGCTACTTCTCCCCGGCTGATTGATCAATTAATGACTCCTACAAGCCCGAGCCTGCTCCTCACAGTGAACCGTGGATCCTGGGGTGCATGTTTCAGAGGCAATTAAGTGTCCCTCAGCAGAATCAGATGGGCTCATTTGTTCTGGCTCGGTCCCAGCACCCTGCTGAGCAGCGCAGAGCTACTCTCACGGCTTCCCATTATTCCTCCCAGGGCTGTGAATTCCGGGAGGTTTATTAACTTCCTCGGCAGCACTTCGGGAGCAGACAGAGCCGGCTCAGATCTGGGGCTGCGTGCCAGAAACTGTTGATCAGAGGGTGCTCGAGAGCACAGCCAGGAGACTGAATCTGTTCTGTTCTCAGCTCCATCTCACACCGAATGCCGGCTGACTCCTGTGGCGCTTCTTCAGTATCTCTGCACTGTATTCCCCACTAGTCATGTTCCCAGGGAATCAACATTAGCTTGCCTTGTTATACCCCAGATAATGGAGAATTCATTTTTGGAGCTTACCTCATTGGCAGATGGAAGAGTGAATTTTTCCAAGGGTGGTTCCTGCATGGCTTAGTGACCCTACAGTGATCTCAGCCCTAAAGCCTATCAACTGGGAAATGACTGGATTATTGTTAGCTGTATGTAGGGTGTACAACCCAGTATTAAGGTTGAGATATTTAATCCAGTATTTAAGAAGCCCAGCACTTTTATCAAAGACGGAATACAAGAGAATTACTGGTAGAGGTGATCAAAGGCACACATAAGATGGATATGTAGCCTGTTAAATAAAACCAATAATAGAAGTGTCCCTCCCTCCTCTTGGATACTGCACCGTCTGCCAGAGGAGGTGAGAGCTGGCTGACCTGGCTATGCCAGCGAGACAAATCTGCTGCTTTCTATTACGTGCACGCAAGTGTCAAAAAATTTAAGCAAAGGTACTATATCAGCTATTCTATGCAGCACCTGCATAAATCAAAGATCTCAAGACCAAGAAGTGAAAGGGTATCCTTCTCTTTCTTTTTTTTTTTCCTGCTTTGCCTTAAGGAGTGCTGCTTTCTTGTTCTGCCAGCGCATGAAAGCGCAAAGAACGAATTCATGTGCTTGTGAAAAAACATTTCTGATAATACTTTCTGAAACCTTCAAATGAGTTCCCAAATTGGTCTCTTATGGTAGTAAGTGCTGCCAAAGTTACAGAAGTGCTTTCTGGAGCACTGTTGTGTGTAGAAACCTGTTGCAGTAAACACTCTTCTGTTTTATTTCCGTTGCTTAGTTTTTATGTTGTTATATGCAATAGGCAAGGTAATAAGAATAACAAAAGAATAGCTACTAGAACAATTATGACATTTAAGAAAAAGGGAAAACGGCAGTGAAAGTGCAGCTAAGGAAGCCTATTTGGTCTCTGTACTTCCTTGAGAATATCCAGCCCATGCATAACTCTCTGAAAGCAGTCACGACAGTTGAATCACTGTCAGAATAATATCCCTATTACTATGGGAAAATGGGAACAAAAGAGCTGTATTAGACTGAGATACAACAACAATGTCTTTCGCAATACAGGACTAGAAAAAAGCAGGTTTGTCTTGCCTCAGTCTCATAACTGCGTTTGATTCCTAGTTGGATTAATTTGATAATCTAAATCAAACCACCATCAACTCACTGATTTTATTTGCAACAGTATTCTGTATTTGATTATTGTATTATCTCAGCTTTCGTTTAATAAGTAATGATTTTTCAGTCTTAATGTGTTTGTTAAATCTTTGTATTTGCTGTCTAAATTACTTTTAATATGCAATAAGGAAAGCTGTGCAGCTAATTTGTTCTTTCAAACTGTATCTGTTTCAGCATGTCAAGAGTGAAACTAATATCAGCTATAGTATTTGTGTACCAATTATTTCTCCTCCTTCAAATGAAAATGTTCAAAAAGAAAGGAACTGAGAGGAAGGAAACCTCAGTCTGTCAAGAAGAGAAAAAGTTTTCCATGAAAATTAAGAGATCAGTAGACAGAAGTAGTTAATACATATGGCTTTAGGGGAAAATCCCTCTCATGGGGAAATAGACAATGTACTGGGGGCTGGTGGGATGACAGTACTTGATTTGACAGGGTGCAGAATGATGACTGAATTCACCCCACAACTCTCATGTCTTAGTTTTGAAAAGTTACTGCTCTGGTGGCTTCGTTCTTCTACTTCTGTGGACCCTGAAATATTGCTGTGAACAGAATTAGCCCTTGGCTACTCACAGCCCTCAATGTGACTGCACCAGTAGTCAAGACGATTAATGCCCTTTCACCCCCTCTCCCTCCTCTCCATGGTACAGGAAGTGACATGTACCGAACGTTTTACTGTCCTGAACAGCTACTTTCCAGTTTACTGTGGTTTTATACAAAGGAAGATTCTGATTAACCAGGTCTCAGAAGATCCACCAGAACTGCTGCGTACAGCTCAGATATTTAAGCCGAGGTGCTCTGAAAATGTAGAAGTGGAAATGGACTTTTCCTAAGAGTCAGCATGAGTTTGTTATCATTAACTTAGGCAGTAAGTATTAATGACAGATATTGTTGGTGGGTGTCTCTGAGGAACGTGCCTTTATTTATTGTTTGCGAGGGGCTGCACACGCGCGATTCCTTGCTGTTAGTGCCAGATGATTGCTGGCTCTGGGCATGCTGCTGGTGTCAGGAATTACATCTCATGTTTTGGATTATAAACCGGGTTTTAGAGAATTGCCCCAGGGCTTTTCAGTGACTCTCTTTATTACTAACGCAAGTTGAATCAGCTGTTAGCTGAGCTTTGCTAATTTGGACCGATAATTGGTACAACAGTGCTGCTCGGTGCTTACTGGCACCTCCTGCAGTTCTGCCTTCGGTCATTTAGGAGCCCATGCATAAGTCATGGAAATGGTAGAAACCTATTACTGAGCATAGCTGCCATGAGTTCTCATGATGAAGTGTTCCCTCCCAAAGTAACTTCATTTTCCTTCAGCAATGTCCCTTTGCCTTTTTTTTTTTTTTTTTTTTTTTTGGTACTTTGGGCACTGCTGGTTCTAGAAGAAATAGAATCCACGGCTGTCCGGTATTAGAGACCATCAAATTTATTTCAAAATTGGCGATTTGAGTAGGTTGAAGAAGGGTTTGAAAAGCCAAGGAGAATAATTGAATGAAGGAAAAGTCAGGAGAAGGTCGTTCAAGAAATAACCAGAAGGAAACCTCTTATCTTTTCTGAAGATGTATTTTAAAAACTTGTTTCTCTGTACAGCTGAGAGTTTTTTGTTTGTTTTCTCTCATCTAGGCTAAAGGTCAATCATTTAATGATCTCTGCGGAATGTTTATCTGCCTTCACCTTCCTCTAAATCCGGACTATTAAGATGATACATCTGATACTAGTTTCTTTGCATACAGAAGTGGTCAGGTCAGTTGCTATTATATACCAAAGATTTGTAATTAAAAAGTCAAGTTGAAACAAAGGAAAAGCAGAAAGTTGAGAGTGCTACATTAACCTGCCTTGCTAGCCCAGATCCAGAATGCGATCTTAAAAGAGGAAAAGTAGCATTTGTCCGACTGTCATCATATATGACTAATAGCAGAAATTTATTCTAGGTCTCATTCATTTTGGATTATCCCTATTTGTAAGATGAGCAATTGAAAGGACCTTGATCAAGCAGTCTATTTAAATTGTTTGCTGTTTAATGGAAGAGAGAACAGAGATCAAACGATAAGCTAGTTGTACCTAAGAGAAATGAATCAGTTGAAGGAGCACAATGATTAGTGAGATTTTTATCTGTGGAGAGGAGAGAAATCTAAACCTGTTTGTTCAGATTCCAGTCTACTTTACCTGTGCCACTTAGTGAGACAAAAGCTTAATTTTTAATTTGTATACAGGGGAAAACCTACGTTAATTCAGCATGGGCCACATTTCCAAATGCAAACCCAGGTCTCTCCATTGGGCAGCAGGTTCCCAGCAACCTTTATGTGGAGACTTGGGAATGGCAGGGCTGATACATTCACAGAAGTAATAACCCTCTTGTGAGTGACAGCAGAGAGAACCCTGGATGCATACCAAGGCATTGCTGCCTGTCCTGTCCTTAAGACTTGTTCAATATTTTTCTGAACAAAACCAGCTTGGAGGCAAAGTTACTGAAAAGTTTTCCCATACATATATATATATATAAAGTTATAAGTTCATATAGACACTTTGTATTTACATTTAAACACTTCTGTGGTTACAATAATAAATATGTTGCATTCCTGCATTCTCCTGTTGGACCTGGTGACATTTCAACATAATTGGTTTTGTAGATACCCTTTGCCACTTGCTAGAATTCACTCCAATAACTGTAGTAGATTTTTTTCCAATAAAGGCACTGTAGCAATTCAAAAGGTAGTAGTAGAAGCTACAGCTGTAGAGCGGCTGTTGTAAAATGGGCCCTATTATGACTTCTACATTTATTACTCCAAAAACCTGATTTGCAATGAAGATTTTATCAAAATAAATAAATAAACAAACTTCCCCTCCCCAAACCCCCTCAAATAGGCTCTCAGACTGGTGGTATGTTTGTTGGTGTTAAATTTGAAGAAAATTAATCAAGTCAATGTGGCATTTTGAGGCGATGTGTGTGTGCCAAACACATATCCAAACTTATTTGGATACGTATCACTCAACCTTAAGTAAAAATTTGGGTTTCTAAGCCTTTGTTAATTGAGCCAAATAAGCAGCAGTAGGTAAAGAGCAGCTGGAACAGTGAAATGGGAGAAAAGATAGTGTTTACTCTGCTTAGTAGCTGTAGTTTACTGACTTAGCTTCCAAGGTGAAATAAAGGGATTTGGTCGTTAGATCCAAATGTGGTGGGTGAGAGAATGTGACACATCCAATATGCCTTACATCGAAATGCTATTGCCAAATCCTTTCTTCTCCAAACCCTTCTCTTCTGTGGGCCGTGTGGAAAAAGTTGAGCTAAGGCAGTTATGGTGATTCTATTGCACCTCAAAAGCATTGAGTTAGGTCACTGCGCCATTTGAGCATCTGGGGAGCAGCCCAGGATTGGGGTGAATATTTTTCCTGTACCATGGAAACAAATGGAAAGGAGAGTCTTGAAATACCACCACTTGCTTACAGCCTGGATCTGAGTTAGGACCTTTGTCAAGAAGCATCTCACCCGAGGCTGTTCATTTTACTCATCAGATATCCAGCCCACTCTAAATAAGATTTTAAAATCAATTATCTCACCTTTTCTTTGTGGGATAGAACACCCAAATTACTGATTGGTTATTCAAGTTTCTTGTTTTCACTGATTATCTAAAGAAAAATGTTAATCTACTACCTCCCACCCCAAAACAATGTTTTTTTAGAAGGGTCAGGAATATTATCCAATCTGCAATTAATAGGTATAGAATGCATTGTATTTTTCCTTCCTTTGCATGCATGCAATGGAAATAGTCTGTAACAATATAGGAGACATGGGCAAGAAAATTTCCTTATAAGATCATGGTTGTAGCAACTGAGTTGGCTAAGCTAACTAAAAGTCCACAGTGGGGGGATTTTCTGTTTTCTTTATTGGTTATTTATAAATTCCTGATTGGGTTAGATCCACTCAATTATGTCTGGGCAAACGATTGATGAGTATGTTCCACTAAAAAGAACAGAATATTCTCAGTCTTTTGCCTACGTGTGCAGCTAGGTGGCCCATTAGTACTTTTGTCATGTGGGTGGCTGCCTCACGGGAACTGAATGGATTAACCCAACTCATTTTATCAAAGTAAATGAACAATCATCACATGGTGAAATCTGTATTTTGACCTAACGTGGCTCTGAGCCACTCACCCAGAGCCAGAGCTCTGCATTCCCCTGAACCACTCTTGCATATATCTTTTAATATCATTCCTCTCTATAATACACTTCTACTGTATGTTATGTTTTATGAGTAAATCTTCCAGACATGGGAATTTACAATTAAAATAACCTTCACATTGAGGACATTTCTGGTATTAGCTCTGTCCCTTATTATCCTACTTCTGTTTAAGCCTCTTAGATGTGAAATTGAAATGGTTAGTTGTACATGGTAAAACAAGGAAAATCTATTTCCATTTCCAAAAGATGAAACTTTCTGGTGCATTGGCTGGGACTAAACTCGAGGGCGGTAAATTTTCAGTATGGTATGTAGGGAGTTAGCTACACGACTCATTAACATTAATTCCCATCTGTAAATAATTTTGCGATACTTTAACTAGCAGGGGAGCTATTTCATCTTTTATACTTAGCTGATTGTAAAAATGTATGCCGAAACCATCTGGCCTTAGTGTTTTGTTGGACTTCAGACTTTTAATAGCCAGTCTGATTTCCTTCACTGAATTGGGGTTTTCTAATCCCTGGCTCAATTCTCCTTCCAAACTAGGTAATGCTGTGTTGCTACTTGCTTGTCAATCAATCCCTATCTCACCAATTGAGATGAATAACAGAGTTGCTATAAAAACTTAGGAATGCTGGGGGCCTAATTCTCATTCATGCTAAAGTTACTTTACACTACTCTAGCTGCTCATTTACTGGGTGTAAATGCAATTTACTGCCTGAGCAATATAAAGTGACTGTAACGTAAATGAGAATCAGATCCCCTATGTTCAAAGCAGCTAACAACTTCAAATTGCTGAGTACTATTTTCCCACAGGAGCTAGTGTACTAGGATTTCAATGCATATAAAGAATGCAACAAGCCAATTAAAAATGAAGATATTAAACGAGAAATTGAATGGTTATTTCTAAGGTCTGCTTAGAGTTGATTTTTCTAAACAACGGGACTGATTAAGCCTGGCTGTTATAAACATGCCAACTTCATCTAAAGTTCAACCCTGCGTGAAGCTCGGATATTTGCCACAGCACATGCAATGAACTCTCCACGTTACTTGGAGAAGAAGGAATATATTTTAGAGGTCCATGTAGGACTCCCTGGTTTGCCTGATGGTGCTTCCTTCCCATGGACTGTCATTGGGAGTCAGCAATTATTAAGCAGTGATGGACAACGGCGTGTTTTGATAATGGGTGAGTGGCCCTGGGGATAATGGCAAAAGTAACTTTAGTTTTATGAAACTGTAGTTACCACAAATGCCAAAGCAGGCACTGCTACCTCACACCTCTTCCCATTGCTGAAGTCATGCCTTTTATTGCCTAAAGACTTAAAAGATTTCATTGTAATGCCCTGTAATGACTGTGAAGATCTAAGCTGATGCTCGTCTATACTAAGGAAGACTCTGGACTGAGCTATTCCAGTTTAGACAGAGGTCAGTCATCCCCACGTTCTTCTTACACTTCTGTTATATCAGCATGAATACCCACTTTGATGTGAAGTCCACATTCCTGCCCCCCTCCTCCTTTTCTTTTGCTCTGCCAGAGAGACTTCAACAATTCCTATGCCAGTGAAGAACTGTTCTATCGTGGAAACCACAGACATGAGAAGTCCAATTTGCTAATACATGAATTTTTATATGCCATAAGTAAATTGTCCTCTGTGCTCTGTTCACTACTTCAGACCTATAAATCTTGTGCCTAGTCTTCTCTCACCAGCTACTAGTCAGCTGATTTCAATCCTACCTTCACCTCACTGAAGAACATGGGGAATGTTGTGTATATATCATCTTCTACAAAGATTAATAGCCTTCCATGGTTGCTAAATAACAGCCTGGTTGTATAACCTAGGTCTGTGTTAAGGTGTGCATGTCATAGTCCAGATCCCTCATCTGCTATAGCAGCGTTTTTAGACAGGGTGGTGTTTTCGCAGTGTTCCCCATGGTCACCAGCTCTAGAAGCTGGATTCTGTAAAGGAAAACCCTTGCGGTTCCTCTCCTGAAGGAGCAGGCGTGTTCCTGTTGCACAAACAAACATCAGCAAGCTTTGTGTCCATCTAAAACTGACTTTTGCATTGTTCTGAGACCTGTGTCTAAAATTACTTTGCTAATTTTTAAATGAAAGGTAAAAATAATCCTACTGCTCCTAGGTACGTACACAACAGGCTTTATGGGTGCTAATAAACAGAATCCTCTTCTTATTCTTTGGCACTGAACATTATGATTTACACCAATGTAATTGAGAGTGGAATATTTTCCTGCTTCCCAGTTCAGATAAATCATTGTAAGTAGTGAAATATTTTTGAGATGTTACTCCTGCTATCATATACTGTCTGTTTTGCTACGAAAAAAAATCTATATAAATGTTTCAAAGCAGAGTTGATCATCATATATTACTTTGGCAGTTATGATTAGTTTTTGCATATGTTAAAACACTATAGCATTATTTAATGTTGTGGTGAATGCAGGAATTACTAGTGCCATCTATTGTTGGAAAATGTAGGCTTCTAAATGTTAAATTGCATATTCTATAGTATAGTAGCATTAAAAATGTAATGTTTTACTGAGTTTTATTGCAAAATGAAATGGTTTATGTAATTGTATGTTTGGAATGTTTGTGCTTTGCATTCTTTGAAATTTGTCTGTCTTCAGAAAGAATATCCCTGGATTTTATTTTCATTACAATCTTGCACCTGAAATCAAACTCTATTTTAGTTTTAGACCCTGAAATAAAGCCTGTC
Source organism: Stercorarius parasiticus (assembly GCA_013396915.1). Taxonomy (NCBI): domain Eukaryota; kingdom Metazoa; phylum Chordata; class Aves; order Charadriiformes; family Stercorariidae; genus Stercorarius; species Stercorarius parasiticus. The sequence goes on along the minus strand of VWZL01005191.1, from coordinate 435,389 downwards.
GAGATTGCCCATACAATAGGAGAGAAACCAAATTTTTGCTTGCTGGACACAGTTAATTTTGAGTTGAAGCGTCTTACAAAAGTGCACGGCAATTCGAGCCTGAGTGTCATATTCCAAAGCAGTGCTGAGAAACTTTGGGCCAGGTTTAGACTGTTTCTTTTACATCTTCGTGGTGTTAGAAAAGCAGAGGCCCAGACTTTACTTAGAGCAGAGTGGTGTGAGGCACGTGAGATGTCTGTGCTGCCAATACAAGGAGGAGGTGGGTGGCTCCAGATTGACCTCAGAAGACCTAAATGTGGTTCACAGAATCAAAGAATCACAGAATGGTTCGGGTTGGAAGGGACCTTAAAGATCATCGAGTTCCAACCCCCCTGCCATGGGCAGGGACACCTCCCACTAGACCAGGTTGCCCAAAGCCCCATCCAGCCTGGCCTTGAACACTTCCAGGGAGGGGGCAACCACAACTTCCCTGGGCAACCTGTTCCAGCATCTCACCACCCTCACAGTAAAGAATTTCTTCCTGATATCCAATCTAAATCTACCCTCTTTCAGTTTGAGGCTGGTAACCCCTGTCTTATCATTACAGTCCCTGATAAGGAGTCCCTCCCTATCCTTCCTGTAGGCCCGCTTCAGGCACTGGAAGGCTGCTATCAGGTCTCCCTGGAGCCTTCTCTTCTCCAGGCTGAACAACCCCAACTCTCTCAGCCTGTTCTACTGTCTCAGCCTTTCTCTCAGCCAGTTCCTACTTCTCACCGTTGCTGTGAAAGTAAACCTCTGATGGGCAAAGCCGATAAAGCAGAAGTAAAGAGACATGGATTTTCTCATCTCAGAATGTTTGGGAGCTGTGGCCTTGGGAGTCGCAGTGGTAAATTTTTTCCTGAGGGAAAGGTGAGAGCTGTTCTCCTGCTGCCAGGGGAAGCAGAGAAATATTACCACAGCATATCCAGAGCTCTGTGGTCTCCAGATGCCAAGCCAGGTGACATCTATCTTGGTGACATTTGAATGATGATGTCTCAGTGTTATTTTCCTGTATCACAACTGTTCGCTGTGGCTGCTGCCTCGCCACACTCCATAGGAAAAATCTTCATCAAAAGATAGGTCAGTTGTACTCCAGGAGCGTTAATCTGTCTCAGCAACACCTCTAAGCCACACAGCTCATCACCTGGCTTTTTGGTCACTCTTGCTTTTTGGCTGCTGTTATTGTACAACAAATCATTAAAAGATTGTAACTATGGGAAGAGGGCAGTGGCTGCCCCCGTCAACAGGTACATTTGAAGGACGATGACATGATCAGAAGGAATCCAGTCTAGCTAAATCCTTTTAAAATCAGGCTAAAACTCATCTGTGTTCCCCCCCAGCCATCCATTCCACCTTGGTCTAATCCTTTAGGCACTTAAATTTGTTGGTGGTGGGTTTCTGCCTGTCGCTTCATGCTCCTTTGCAATCCCCACATCGGCAGGCGTTCCTTTGACTCAACTCAAATCCCCTAAATATACCCCAATTTTCAGACATGGTCAATTCACAACTAATGCACCTTTGTATAGCTGGGCATACAAGGATCATGGGGAAGAACAGACAAGCAAAGCCTAAATAAAGGTTTGTGGTTAAGGCAATCACCCAAGAGGGAACAACAGATCTCTGATTTCCAGACCAAACTTCTGTAACACGTGCACTTTATATTAGACCATCTTTGATTAAAAATACCAGCAACCTTGAAAGCAAAGACCAAGGCTTCCCCCCCATATTCTAGGAGAGTGCCCTGTGCTTGTCATGCTTTATCATTAGGAGCTTGGGTGGTTTGTATTTTTTTCTTTTTTAACCTGTTCCCCTGATAAGAAGAGAAAAATAAAATCTGAAAAGTTATTCTGTTCCTTTACTTCTGACAGGAGTAATTTCATCAATTAAAAATTAATCATGTAAGAAAGAATAGCTATATAGTAGAGTAATCAAGATAATGCTAAATGAAAAATATTCCATTTCTGCATGGCAAAATGGCTCCCTTATGACAAATCAAGCATTGCTGTTTTCCTTAGGGTAAATCACTCCAAAAGAAAAATATAATGTTTAAGTATAGAATGATTTAGTTATGCGTTACAAACTGTATGCTTTGGCCTTAAATGAAATGTGAAATAATCCCTCACTGCTTCACAAATATTTTTTTTTCCTTCAGTTCGTAACACACAAACTATAACATTTTGGAAATGACACACTTTTTTTCTTCCGGGTCTATAATAAGAAGAATAGCAAGACACAACTCCGTATAGTTATAGCTTGAGAAGGTAAGCAGTTTGAGACTTTTCAGATTGTTTTATTTTCCCTTGAAATTTATTTTGCAATCAGTTATGTCTTTGCTGTAATCTTGTTTATTTTAGAAAAATGTACACGAAATTCTGTTTTCCTGAATATGGTGGAAAATAAGAAACAGGAGACGTATCTTTGACCTGATAACATTTTACTCTGAGTTCTCTGGCATGGATTGGTCTCTGATGTATATAACAATTCATTCTCTTGCTGTTTCCTGTGTTTTCCTTCTGGTATACACACATGCATACATAGTAATTTCACCTCAGGTCATGTGTTACCACTTAATCTAAATTTTGAACACAAGTCCTATGAGGAGCGGGTAAGGACTTTGGGCTTGTCTAGTTTGGAGAAAAGGAGGCTGAGGGGACACCTCACTGCTCTCTGCAGCTTCCTCAGGAGGGGAAGTGGAGGGGAAGGTGCTGAGCTCTTCCCCCTGGGATCCAGTGACAGGGCACGTGGCAATGGTTCAAAGCGGCACCAGGGGAGGTTTAGACTGGATATTAGGTAGCATTTCTTTACTGAGAGGGTGGTCAAACACTGGAACAGGCTTCCTAGAGAGGTGGTCGATGCCCCAAGCCTGACAGTGTTCAAGAGGCATTTGGACAATGCCCTTAATAACATGCTTTAATTTTTGGTCAGTCTTGTGTTGGTCAGGCAGTTGGACTACATGATTGTTGTAGGTCCCTTCCAACTGAAATATTCCATCCTAAGTTTTCATTGCTGTCTGCGATTAGTAAAACACTCATAAATTTAACTGTTTCCTTGCTTGGCTTGAATGAAATAGCTGTCCTTGCTAACCACATCAGCTTTTGAAAATTTGTGATCCTATATCAGTTGAAGACCAAACAGTCATAAGCCATTCAGTTTCCTGCATGATAGCTGAATTGTGAACTAAACATTTAACTTAAGCTTTTCAGTTGAGATATTTACCTCCTCTATATTTTTATGGTCCTTGGGACAATGGAAAAGATAGAGATTGTGTGTGTACAATGCAGATTAATAATAATATCATAGTTATGTCATGCCAAATTTCAGAAAGAAAAGACTCTCACAGGCAAAAATGAATTCTTATAGTGGCCTACCAGTATCTTAAGGGGGCCTACAAGAAAGCTGGTGAGGGACTTTTTAGGATGTCGGGTAATGGTAGGACCAGAGGGAATGGATTAAAACTAGAGATGGGACGATTCAGACTGGACGTTAGGAAGAAGTTCTTCACCATGAGGGTGGTGAGACACTGGAACAGGTTGCTCAGAGAGGTGGTGGAAGCCCCATCCCTGGAAGTTTTTAAGGCCAGGCTGGATGGGGCTCTGAGAAACCTGATCTAGCGGGAGGTGTCCCTTCCCATGGCAGGGGGGTTGGTACTAGATGATCATTAAGGTCCCTTCCAAGGTCCCTTTAGTTGATATTAACAGATGAGCCACTACCATAAATACAGAAGAACCGTTTTTAAAAAAAAATCTTATAAACAGCCACAGGCAATTTCAAAAGTATAAACCTCAACCAAACTGGCAGATCTTCAGTTGCCAGATTTGTTTAATGCTATTCTGAAATTGGATAAAAGTTTGATGGTGCTGATTCTTCACTCAAGATAGAATTAATAATCTATTAAGCTGCTTTATAGATCTGATAGCTGAAATAATTAAGTGTCACTAGGCAAAACAGGTGACATATAAGGTCAGTTAGGAATCTGAGTTTTACGGATCAGATGCATTCATAACCACTATGTGGGCAATCCACTTGACTGAACACTGCATGTGCCTCAGATCCATCGCTTCCAGATACTGTAAATATTTTTGGAAGATTTAAAGTTACTTAAGACAGATGTTGTTGAAATGTCTGATACCCCTTGCGGTATTCCTTGTGTTATCTTATAGTGATATAGCTTATATTAGCTCCAAAGTTCAACCATATTACTTTTTACATATTGATTCCGGAATCCAAATGCACTGTTTAAACGTGTCATTATCTGATGTCCTGCATTGTCAGAATGCCAGGTGAAGCCGTGTACATAATCATACTCGACTGGAGGAGATAATGGCAGAGAGCCTGAGCTGCAGAAAGCTACAGGAAGGTACAGAAGACTGACATAGCTCTGCTTGGCAAGTGTGAAGCTCCAGCAATGTTTCAGAGAATCCTGGACAGGATATTAATGTCATTGTGGTTATGTATTCACATCTCGATGAATGCCTCTTATGCAAACATCTTACAGATCAAACACATACGAAGAACAAGAACTATTTTTCAAAAGTTATTCAGGGCAATGGGATTCATTTCCACCCCAGCCTTGTAATGAAATATGAGAAATGAGGAAAACTACTGAGGATAACCTTTGAGAAATTAAAAAATTATATGGCTTATAGATGTGTCTTTTGCTGGAATGTCCAGGTTTACCCACAAAATGACAAGTGAAATCTTTCATGGGCTCAGCTAGAGAACACAAAGTAGCATGCACATATTTTTTATAATTGTAACTTTTTGAATGGACTCATTTGATAGAGATCAAATTAGAAATGATACAGAGATGATACACTGGTATGGTGGGTTAGCAATGGCTAACAGTCAAACTCCCACCCAGCTGCTCTCTCGTTGCCCCCCCTCAGCAGGACAGGAGGAAAAAATAACATGAAAAAACTCATGGGTCAAGATATGAGGATAAGGAGAACACTCCTTATCACTCCAATAATTGTCATGGGCAAAACAGACTTGACTTGGAAATTAATAATACTGACAATTAAAATAGAGCGGGATGATAAGAAAAAAGGCAAAAACTAAAACACTTTCAACCCACCTTCACACCCCTTTTCCCCAGGCTTTACGTAACTTCTTCGTTCATGGAAGTGAGGCCACCACTGCATCTCCTGGCTACCAAACCCTTGACACCTACACCCAATACCATCTGGTCCACGTGTGTCAACATTCTACGCACATAATCCTATGTAAGCCCAGTAATTAAAAGCCTGGACTCTACGGTGAATAAAATCTTAGGTTAATACTTCTGCAAGAGCTTGGAGATGGAAACTCTCATATAATTTTTTATGCAAGTGAAGCTACAAGATGACAGTGCCATTTTGTGGCCATATGTGTGGTACTAGTTGTCAAAAAGGTTATAAACGAATGAGGATGGGGGGATTTGAAAGCATTGACACTGGTAGTAGGCACTTCTTATGCTATGGTACTGTGGTTTTTTTCACACACATGAGGTTTGGGTTTGTTTTTTTTTTTTAATAAATGGAGACAGAAATTATAGACAATGAGCAAGTATCTACATCTAGTCTTGTAACAAGGATGGAGACCCAGGAGGAAAGACTCCTCAGCTTGTGAGAAAAAAGTGATGATGAAGTTGGAAATTGTATAAGGAGATGATTATCAGCTGAAGGACTTACATAAATGCCCATGAGTAAACAATTATTCATGGCCTTCAAAGACGGCCAAAGCCAGAGCTTTGGATGTGTATGTTGGTCATTGGAAGAGGAAGCTTCTGCCAGATCAGCAATGGCCACTTGTTCAATGTGGGATGGCTGTGATTACACTGTTACTTTGTCTATTGACTTAAACAAAATCAGCGTGGAAAATTATTTTAACCAGAAATGTGGCAGTGCATAGGTGCCTAAGAGTCAGAATCAAACTGAGGTTTCTTTACCTACCAGGAGAGATTGTCTCTGTTGCTTCTTTGTTGCTTGACCAATCATTTATTTTTGTAAGTGATAGTTCCTCATGAAATCCATGCAATTGCCTTTGCAGAATTATCAGTATTATGCTCGCCTTCCTCTGTTTCAGAGTAGGCAGCCATAATGTTGCTCTCACTGAGCTCGTAGCAATGGGTATCTGCTATAGTTATACTCTACAGAATAGAAGATAAGATGATTTTAAATTTGTAAGCTATCTGCCAGGTTGTAGAATTTAATTTGCAAGACCAAACTTCCACAATATTGTGTTTATGTTGCAGTGTCATTTACTGTTTAATAGAAACATTCACAATGCCCTAGTTCCATCTGTTATAAATAGTGAAGGCTGATAAACACTATGCAAACACAAGATGCAGCTTTCTGGCAAATTATGTTTAGTACAGCCCCCAAACATAAAGCAAGATTTATAACATTTGCATCTCTCTTGTTTTTTCTTTTTTACTCTACAGTAATTACTCTAGAGCTTTGAGTAGATATATAAATAACACTCAGAGTTTTACATTAAATTATTGTTTGAGGAGATGGGGACAAGGATACACACACACACACACATTTCACACCTTCAGTTGTACTGCAGTAACAAATCTTGTTATGGCAGTGGAATTTTTGATATAACTACTTGCAAATACATTTTTTATCAGGCAAATACAGTTGAAAGGCAAGCCCACGCGCTATTATGCATTGTACGAACAAAACTCTCCGTTTTCAATTAAGAAAGACCAGACGAGCAGCAATAGACTTGCAAAGGGATGAATAACCAAAGATTAAACCACTGCTGTTCCCTGCTCTCGGGAGAAAGGGAGAAATGGTGTAGCAACAGGGGGAGTGAGTCACTGAACAAGGCTGTCAGAAGGTGTGGGTGAGGTGTGGTAGCAAAAGAAAGGTTCCTCGTAATGCCGTTTGGGTGTGATCACATTATCATCTGCCAAGACCGAAAAACAAAGTACTCTACACAGTTAAAGGGAAAAAAACCTTGCAATCTCCAACACCTGAGATGATAGTCTACAGAAACACTTAAAAAGACAGAGTTTAAGTAAGTTTATGTCTTCTTTTGCTCAAGCTGGATGCCGGCAGGTGAATCACTCATCCACTCAAAAAGTGGAAGAAAGATTTTTTTGTTTCTCTTATTTTTGAAGCAGATACATTTCAAAGGAATTAACTTGACAAACCTCTCCAGAGTCACTGCTGACAGTCTCTAAGGTTAGTGGAAATTTCCTTCCCTGCAGAAAATGTTAGTTTGTTTTTCCAGTTGAGTTGCCTGACTTTGCCTTAACTGCACCCTTTCCAGGATGTATCCACACCATCTAAATCTTCCTGGTTGTGTGAGAAGATCACGTTAAAGCCAAGCTAAAACACTTGCTTTTGGAAAGAGAAGATGTAAAAAGCTCTGAGATGAGTTTTGCATATCCGTCTCCTCAATCATATTTGATATTGGAGTAATTAGCAGAAGGAGATAGACTCTTTAAGGCAAAAGGTGTATTATGGAGAACAACTGCTTCCCAGGCTGTCACCCCAATGCAAGACACTTCTTCCATATCCACAGCCTTAGCTGAGTAACCCACAGTGCTCATACCTTCATGGTCTCATCTGTTTTTCCCAATATTTTAAGTATTGACTTCTGAAGTCTTTTTCGCCTGTCAATACAGGGATGTGACTTTGATGTGAAGCTCAAACTGGGGAGGAAGATGTGTGTATTTACAATGTACACTGGCCAATGTAGCTGTAGTTTAATCCATTAACATGTTTATTTCTGGAGTTAGCAGGACTCATTGATAGGGATTTAAACTAGGTTTGAAGGGGGATGGGGATGTAACCAGAGTAACTAAAGTGGTGCCTGGGAGCAGCATGCCAGTGCTGGTGGGTAAGTGGTCAACATGGATTTACCAAGGGTAAATCATGCTTGACCAATCTCATAGCCTTCTATGATGTTATAGCTGGTTGGCTAGATGAGGGCAGAGCAGCAGATGTCATCTACCTTGGCTTCAGCAAGGTTTTTGACACTGTCTCTCATAACATCTTCCTTAGGAAACTGAGGAAGTGTGGACTAGATGAGGGGACAGCGAGGTGGATTGAGAGCTGGCTGTGTGACAGGACTCAGAAGGTTGTGATTAATGGAGCAGGGTCGAGTTGGAGGCCTGTAACCAGTGGTGTCCCCCAGGGGTCAATACTTGGACCA
>VWZL01005191.1:385713-427034 GCA_013396915.1 Stercorarius parasiticus | reverse complement strand
ACTGAGGGACTGGAGCATCTCCCTTATGAGGAAAGGCTGAGAGAGCTGGGACTCTAGCCTGGAGAAGAGAAGGCTGAGGGGAGACCTTATTAATGTTTACAAGTATCTAAAGGGTGGGTTTAAGGAGGATGGAGCCAGACTTTTTTCAGTGGTTCCCAGCAACAGGATGAGGGGTAACGGGCAGAAGCTGGAACATTGGAAGTTCCGATCAAATATGAGAAAAAACTTCTTTACGGTGAGGGTGGCAGAGCACTGGAACAGGCTTCCCAGGGAGGTTGTGGAGCCCCCTTGTCTGGAGACTTTCGAGACCTGCCTGGATGCAGTCCTGAGTAACGTGCTCTAGGCAATCCTGCTTTAGCAGGGGAGTTGGATTTGAGGATCTCTAGAGGTCCCTTCCAACTCTGAAAATTCCGTGATTCCGTGATTCTGACTTTCTGCTGCAATACAGTGTGTTTGCTTTATCTGCAATAAAAGGCAGCGTTTTAGATAGATTGTCAGAATACATTACCAGAAAGTGACCTTAATTGGAATATAGTAAAGTGTGAAGTAAAAAGATTTCTGTCAGAAATACAAAAATTTACAGAATACGCAGGTCCCTTGTCCCTCTGGCCATTATTTCCTTATATTCTGGAATTTTTAAAAGTGCTCTCTTCCCATTCTTTGTTTGTGACCTTTCTTGTAAGGACGGGCATTTTCTTATCTTTTTCTTCCTGGAGTAAAGTTAACTTAATTTACTGATCATATCAAAGGCCTAATTCTTATGTACTTGTATTTCACTGGATTAGTTTAACTGGGTGTAAAAGATTGTTAAGTAAAGATAATAGGATGATTCGTTTGAACACAACAGGTACAAATTAAGTTGTTAACTGTATTATATACGTTGCATTGCTTATCATGTCTGATAAGCAAACTCAATAACATTTAGCTTTGGCACTTGTTGTAGTTGTGTCAAGAACATAACATTTCGTACCATTTTTTAGCAGCAATGAAAGCAAAAAAGAAGGCTCTTGATTCAGAAATTGGTTTTGCCTGTGCTTCCTTTCCTCTCAACCATCTGCCTTCCACCTGCTGTTGGGAGAAGTCAGCGTTTTTATGCAGCGGCTAGTACTACATCACTGGAAATTACAGCACGGTCTAGTATGAGGTCTGCATTTCGAGCCTCAATTACAGCATCACTTCAGTTCCACCACTGAATTAGGCCAGCAGGGCTAATTAATTAGTCATAGAGTCATGTAGACTGGAATAAACTTCTCTCTGGAAGGAACCTGGTCCAATTCACCATTGAGAATAGGTTTGGCAGGTTGCTCAGGTTGTCCAGTTGAGTTTTGAGTATTTCTAAGGGTAGAGATTCCTCAGCCTCCCTGGGCAACCTGTGGCTGCCTACCCTCAATAGGAGAGATGTTTTTCTCTTAGTATTTTATCAGAATTTCCTTTGCAGCGGTTTCTGCTTGCTGCATCTCATGCTTTCACTGTGCACCCTCAAGGAGAGTCCAGCTTCATCTTCTGTATACACCCCAATAGGCATTTGTAGACAACAATTCCCCCTAGCCTTCTCAAGGCTAAACAAACTCAGTTCTCAGTTCTCTCTTCTCCTCATAAATCATGTACTTCAGGTCCTAATCACACAGAGTTGATAAACAGCTTATCTAAACTTGTACGTTAAACACTGCAGTGTGTTCAGCTCTTGGAATTCAAGTCCTAGACATATAGCAAACTTATCTTTGTGTTCAGGAGACAGAGGAGCCAAAATGGATTACAAGATTTATCCTAGATGCATGTAAATTGGCAGGATAACCTATCTAAAGTGTCTGAATGAATTGCTGTGATCCTGAGATAAATTAACAAGAAAACTGAAAGGTGTATTTGTATGCTTAGATATGGCTTTAGTGCAGAGAAGAGTAAGAAATCATTATTTTCTCCTGTCTAGTCTTTAAAAATATACAACACATACTTTCAGCTTTCTTCTGAATCTGTTTTAATTTGGTAAAGTTTGGAAATAATACCTTACAGCCAGAAGATAAGTTCATGAATTTCATTTAGTAAGTTTAACCAGCAGAAAAGTCAGTGGTTAGTTGATCATAGTCTATCAGTATGTACATTGCGATGAGACTTAGATAAGAGAACTGTGGAATCAGTAAGACAACCATATAAAAGTTCTGTAGTTGGAAGACAAACATATAAATTCAAGCTAAAATAATGTACATCATTTTAGCATGATGACAAGTTACAAAAAAAGCAACTTACCTTGTGAAATAATGTATTTATGACTATGTGAAGCCTTTAAATTACTATTGTGTGTCTTTCTAAGAGATGTCCTCCAGCCCAGTCAGAAATTGTAGGTCAGGAATTACTGGCTGAGGTACTGTGACCTCCATTATGCAAAAGCTCAGAGTAAATTGTCTGCATAGTTATTTCAGTTTTTAACTCTGTGGATGTATAAAGTAGAACCAGAGTGATGTTGCTAGATGGCTAATTCCCCACGGCTGCCTGGACTGCAAGAAATACCTTACTTCTGTGTCAGAGACTACCATGCTCCCCATTTTCCAAATTGCTAATCACCTGCATCCATTTTTGTATCACCCATGCCAAAAGATGGCAGGAAGAAAATACGTTCTTTTTGAACATAAGTTAGACTGTCTTCTTTTGATATTTAAAGTAACTCAGGTTGTACCTCCTATTGCAAATAACTAGATTTTTAGGGCAATTTCTGACCACCAAGCACAATGAAAATGAAACTCATTAAATATATCTAGGTGGATTAAAATCCCTAATAACATTTCACTTTCAGATCCTTTGAACTTAGTTTTGTTTCTTGAATATCTACTGCACATGAAAATCTATAAAACAAACAAAACCCAAACAAAATCTATGCATATAACTTGAGAAAAGAACATAGAAGAGCATTCCAAACCTAGGAAATAATTTGTCTCTCTCCTTTTGGCTATATGTGGAAACAGAAACATTTAAATCACCCAAGGAAAGCTATTAAGATAATTATAAGCTAAAATCTCTGCACTTCATCTTTCTGTGATGTTCTTAGTCAGAAAAGCATTAGGCTTCAATTTTCTATGATTTCCTCTAGAAAGCCCTCTCTTCTTCACTAGGATTCCTCCTGCTTTGCAGGACCGGGCTCTTTGTCCCTGGAGCTATTCCATCACTTCTGTAGTAGCATACCATGTGCATCCCTCAGCCTCCTTACACAACAGATTGCAGTAAATCTTCAATTTAATATCCTAAACCCTTTTTTATGAGGCATAGAAATAAGCTTTCCTTCAGTAAGTGATACTGCCTCAGCTTTCCAAAAGCACAACCTAACTTGAGAAACCTAAAATAAATTGTATGCGTGTTCTGTAGAAATTCTCTAAACAAATAAAACTGAGAGACATTTTATAGCAGTAATAATTTCTTACTTGCAAGTGTTTCAAAAGACTCCCACAGCAGCAGGTGTTAAGGAAGTATCCATCTGTTCTTGTTTCTCTGCACAGAAGTATATTGAATAGACAGAGTTTCTAAATGTTCAGGGTTGTCATTAAAATGGGTTAGCTGTGATCGTCACTTAAGGCATTCCTGATATTGAAATTAAAATGAAGACTATCTCTGGTTCTGTTGCAATTTGAGAATGCGATCAATGGTTCCCTGAAGAAACATCCTGTCAACTGAGTACTTTTTAAATTATCTTCTGAAAACCGCTTCAGTATTCCTGTGACTGAACTGGAAATGCTGTTTCAGCAGCATTGCTGTTCTCTGAAAATATGGATCAAAACCCAGCTGTTGCAGACGCATGTTAACTGATGAATAAGGTTAAGGGATCTGAAGCCTTTATACTACACTCGAAACTTATGTTTCTATTTAAATATTGAAGGCTTTTCAGCTTTCTTCTCCATTGCGAAAAGTTCTTTGAGTCACCTCTAGCAAGGCTTCAGAAGTCTCTAAACTTGAGCGCTAGGGTATAAAGAGCGGAGGACGGGAGCTTCATCAATGCGGCAGTGGAATCAGCGTGAGAAAGGAGAGATGCACACAAGCTGAGAAACACAACAGATGGGTGTTTTCGGAGGTGAAACAGAAAATATATGGTGCAATTGTGTGAATGAATCTGCGAAACATCCATAAAACCTCTACACACTCCTGGGTGTTTTTATGCCTTTAGTATTTATATTTCAGCTACTACGTTGTCGTATATTCAGACCAGAAGATGCACCTTGGCAAGCAGTGTGAAAGTGTTAAAAATGAAAAGTCCCCCTTCGCTCTTTAGCATTGTACCCCACTAAACAGGAGGGAACAAAAAAAGGTTTTTGCACGTAGCACATATAACAGTTAGAATACCTTTAGAATTAAAGCTAAAATAGTACCAACTGAGGTATTGAGACTTTGTATTAGTTTGTGATTTGCAATGGCTGGTAACTTCTATCCAAGAAACTGCTAGCAGTACTTGCTCAAATGCCAAAGTTTGATCTGTCCATTATGTTTTCGCTTGTATTTCTATATTCATCTGATTCTTTGTCCTCCCAGGAAGGCACGTTGCTTTAAAAACTATGAAACATTTTGTGAGTTTTATGTGAATGAGTTGTTCTGGGTACCTGATAGCCAAGTATTCTCATTCCATGATGGAGTAATTTTGGTATTGTCAACCACTACTGTTTACAGCCAAATCTATCTGCAAAGCTTCAGGATCTTAGCTTTGAGACCATCAGTTAAAAAATAATAATACAGAGCTTTGCATCTTCCAAAGAATCTTCTCAAATAAGTAAACACCTCCAGCTGGTATAAGACCTTTCCAGATTTTAAGTCCAACCTTAAATGCAGTTATAAATATAAACCTTACATCAGCTTTTTGTGGTTTATGGAAGGATTTTTTTTTTTTCTTGGTTGTTGACTTTACTGGTATTTTTAAATCTACAAAACCGTGAGTAGAGGAAACAGGGTTTTTCAGAAAACAGTTTGTTAGCAATTTTGCAGTTGATAAGTGGTAAAATTACGAGAATAGTATTTTTACCCAAGAAAAAACCTCCAACAAACAAAAAAAACCTCCTCTACCATGATCTGGAGAACAGAGCATGCAATATACTAATTTGTTTGATGGAAAAATATAGATTGTGAGCTAGGATTGTTTCGGCACTAGGCATTTTGCTAAGCCACCTGCCAGGTTAAGCCACTCTAATAATGTAACCATGGTAATACTGCTGGCGTCAGCGTGAAAGACTGATTTGTGCAGCCAGTGAGGATTGGGCACCTTAATGCATTAACTGGAGCTGTTAGGAAATGTTTGGAAATAAATATGTAAAACAGGTATAAAAGGTTCTTTTAGATTGTTTAGTGTTTTGCCTCGGGCAATATTTGTTAACAGCAGGCCACCCTGTTTATAGGGCTAAGCGAGCGTGGTTGTGAGCACTGAAATAGATAACAAACTGCTGGTAGATTGTGCTCTGCTGCTTTGCTTTTTGTGCTTTGATGGAAAACAACTGTTTCATTTTTAGCAGTAAAAGTGTGCTAGCCTGTCTGTCTACTGATGTAAAGCTGAGACTTACAGCAGTAATTGCAGAAAAATCTGAAAATACGACAAACCCACAAACTTGGAAGCTTTATTTAGGCTCTATAAAAATGGTCAGCGAGTTGGTCAAGGTGTTGCTACCACATTTTATCCCTCTTCTCCCCATCCCTCTGTTGTTTTCCGTATGCTTTTCCCACACACGCACTTCCCGTCTCTCTCACATTTGCCTTTCATATGCCCCTCAGTTACGTGTTCTCCTCACACCTCTAATTTGCAGCTACACTGCTCCACAAATAATGGGTTTGTTTTTTTCCAGAGAGGTAATGATCTGATGATATAGTGTCTCCAGCATCGGTGCTGACTTAATTAATTTCTACCCCTATGTCAACACAAGTGGTGCAGAACTGCAATGTGAATCAGATCAGAGAAGAGATCCACTTTAAAGTAAAAACCTCGGCCCCTCTTCCCTCCAACTTCCCGTTTTAAAGCCAGGCACCTGGTTCACACGGTAGCCCCATAAGCATAAGCATAGTTAAACATAATTAAAGGAATGCCTCAGTGAATTTTCTAGAGGGTCAAACAGAGCACTGATTATTTCTGATTTGGTGGCCAGAAAAGGGAAAAACATAAATTTATAAAATCTTTATTCACCCCCCCGTGCCAAAAAGCAATTTCTACGAGAAGAAAAAAGGGAGTCCTTAATGGCCTCTCTGTATATTTATGTGTTGTGTTCACTTTCGTTTGCTTACTAGCAGCGTTACTTGATGTATTATTGTTTCATGACAAGAACTTGTTTTAATTCACTGCATCTTATTTTACTGGCCTGAATTCCAGTTGACACAGGTAGCCCAAATGGTTGCTCCTCTAGGTTGTGGCCCGGTTGTTGCCAACTTTTTTTCATTCTTGCAATTTTTTGTTGCCTTCCTCTAGAACTTCTTCTTCTAATCTCTTGTTTCTCTCTCTTTTCCCCTTTTGCTCATTTTTCATGGTAGATGCCAGTTCTCAATGGTTCACTACTTTGCCAGACAGCGCTGTGCTTTCTGGAGCGTATTTGTGTCCCCCAGGCTTTCAACTGTTGGATTCTGCATAGAGTAGTTGCTGAATTAGCACGTATATTTGCTTCTGAACTGAATCAGGAATTTTTGTAGGCTGTGGAAAAAGTGAACTTATGCTTTTGTACTGAATTAAAGGAATTACAGCTTTAAAAACAATTGTGGCAACAGGAGCCCACTTGTGGATTTGGGGCTACGCAGCTTTTTTGGTCTCTGAAGCTCTTCCCTTCGTTCTTATGCCCCATTGCTGTATGGACTCCATTTGAAATATCTTAGGCACTCCGGATAAATATCCCAGCCAGGGAAATTCAAAGTGTATACCTGCAAATAATGAGAAGTTGCTCAGGGCTCTAGCATTTCTGTTTCTTTTCATTCCTCATCTTTGAGAACAGCAGCATTTAACCTAAAAGTTAGCTGAAACATAGAGTTGGAAAAAGAATATTTTGCTTTTAATAACTTAAAATACCTAAGACTGCTTTAAGGATGATTCTATAATTCTATAATTCCCCTCATAATTCTTCAGTTATTCAGAAAATAGGGCCCAGTTCTCTATTGAAAGAAGATTAAAAACCTACTATGAAGATACGCCGATTCTTTCACATTTTGTGTTTTTTGTGTTTTGCTAACAGGCAGGGAACAAGGAACACTGGGGACAGAATAATAACTAAAATCAACAGAGGCAGAAAAGATACATAAATAAAAGCAGAATCAGAAGAGAAAGGGTCTGAATCATTCGTAAGTGAAGGTCAGCAAATTGCATGCCCAGTTATTGCACACAATTGTTAGAAGTGTTGATTTTGCTGCTGCTTTGAAGTTCTTAAGGATTTTAGTTATTTTTCTGAATTGCACTGGTTTGGAGGTTTGGACCTGCAGACTACAGGGGAAAAGCAGTGGTAAGCAAAAGCTTACACATCTGAATAGGAAAGATGCATGACACCGTATATTTTCACTGCCAGGAAATAACACCGAAGCATTCTTGCCTGTTTAGTGTGTATTCAGTCATGGACAGAAAGTAAACTGCTTAGCTGGAGCCTGGCATAGATTTCCAATAACTCGCTTTTCCTCAAGCACAAACATACGACAGCACTTGAGGAAAACCACAGAGTGAATCTTTTATGATCCGAAAATAACCTTTTTAGATTTCCATGAGAAAACAATATTTATTTATTTGGTCTTTTTCTCTCACCTTGCAATTAAGCCACGGGCTGACATAGATTGCTGGATCATTTATGCCCCAGACTGCTCGTATAGGGATGATGTATTCTGGTACTGTGGATATAAAAAATTAAAACTTTACGGTGTTAATAGTAATAGTAGAAAAACCAATATCCAGAATTACTACACAGCCATGTATATTGCTGCATAATAGGTAGTCCCTGTTTTGTTGCACAGCTGCGCTCTCTAATCTAATCTACGTTTATAGTTAAGGTCATATTCTGTTTGCGTACTTTGCAGGATGATGTCTGTGCCTGCATTGCTCTGATGAGCTGATCCACGGGCCTCCATCATCTATGGTGTTTTGGATGTCGCTGCCCTACCCTACAAGAATGGGCTTAGCTTTAAGAAGGACATCACTGGGGCTGGCCAGGCAATTCTAAGGTGTTCCACCCAGGCCCACGCTGCAGGTATTTTATGTCACCTTGAGAGCAACCTGACACTGTGCGAGGCGCCCTCTTGCACACTACCTATTCCACAAAGCTTTTAGCACGTCTGAGAAAGCCCTCCAAGTGTTTTCCCTAGCTTGTCTGCTCCATATGCATGCCATGATTTCACCATGCAGTCCTTCATGAGCAGTTCTGCCCAGCAGTGTCCATCAGTATCGACCTTAATTTCCCTGCAACAAATTATGACGAATTCAACTTGAAAGGCAGGGGAAGCATGAGAAAAGCAGAAGTCTGCAGAGAGCACCAAGCGTTCCCTACCTGCTCTTCTTCTTTGTGAGGGCACTGTTGCTGTCTTGTACATTGAGTGACCGTATGGAGAGCAGTTGGCCTTCAGCAGTGTCTCCGCTGTTACTGAGTTTTGTTCAGTTACATCATGTGTATCGATTTTAGACCTGAACTGACTGCCAACGGGACACTAATTTCTTGATGTAACACACCATGTTCATAGCTCTGGAGTAGGAGCTCATCCCACAAGGGAAGGCAAGCCAGCAGCTGAGGGCAACAGCAAGGTAGGTAGGGCAATGATCCCACCCAGGCAGGCACAATCCCACAGTACCTGAGCAGGTACCATGATGGTGAGGCAGCATCAGCCAATATTCCAGATTACGAGACATGTCTGCAGTGATAAGGAAGGTGCAAGTTCAAGCCAGCAAGTCAAATCAGTGGTTCAAGGATGCGCAAGGCACGTGGCCAGGTACAGGCATACCTCAGGCAAGTCTCAAGGGTGGAGGCCTGAGCTTCAACGCAGTTCCCAAGCAAAGGGCAGGAGGTCCCCATGAGGCTTCCCATAGCTCCTTCTCACATGGCTCTTTCCCCAGCAGCCTGATCTGGGATTACAGCTTCACCACACCGGAGCTGGACTGGAGCACAGGCAGCCAAAACCCCAAGGAGGGGTGAAGAGGCTGCAGAGCCTCTTGGTGCACTCAGAGCCCTGACAGCAGCATGCTTATTTCTAGATTTCCATCCAGTCCAGAAAGTATCAGTCTCTTAAAAGTAATCTTGTTAGAGATGTGGCACAGCTGTTCAGGGCTGGGATGTTTACTGCTGCCCAGTGAAAGTCTGCAAAGCCATATGCTGTTTGATCCTCTGCTCCCTGGCTATTTACCAAGTCAGTGTCCAGAGGACCAGCAGGTTGAGCTGTGCCAGAATCACTGACAAACACAAGCCCTTCTGCTGGCCCTCGAGGGGCCCCGCCAGCGTCATAATTACACAAGATTACATTCTGCTGTACTTAGTGATCCATCGTACCCTAGTGATCACTGCAGTGGTTCATCTGCACTAACCTTCAGATCTGAACCATCCACCTTCTTACAAGCAGCCACCCAGACCTGGCAATAGCATCATCAGGCCATATATAAATGCCCCTATCCTGATGTCCTGGTTTGAGTGACACAGGACTAATTTCTCTTCTAATGCTTGGGAAAACTGCACTTTTAGAAGACTCTAGCGTCTAAATTTGTGAAAACATTTACTTCATAGCCAGCTACGGTATGTGGGATTCGAGGTCTCAGTGTTTTCGAGTTAGCAGCTGCAGAGATGAGGGGGAGTGAGACCTGGCCACTTGACCCAAGCTGGCCAACAGGATTATTTCATACCTTTGCTGCAAACTTTGCTGCAAAGTTCGCTCTCTTCCTTGATGGCGGCAGTCCAGAGAACCTCTTGCCCTGGTGCTGGACCCCTGAGCCCTTCCCTTCCTCCCAAAGCCGTAGTGCTCGCAGTGTCTGACATTTGCTATCTACTGCTGGGAGTGCACAGCTTACTACTGATCGAATTGGCTGAGTATAATCCTTATATATTTTATATTGGTATTGGGCTCAATATTGGTTTGCCAGTGTTATTAATATTAATTATCTAGTCTTCTTCTATTAAACCCGTTTATATTTTTAATCCTGGGGTTTCCTTGTTTTTCCCAGATTCCCCTTCCCGGGTGGGGAGGGGTCATTGTGTGATAGAATAATTGTCTAAATGATAGTAAATTATTATGGGTTTCTCAAACCATAATACCTGACAACCACAGTGCCTTGGTAATTGTCTTTTGACAGCAGTGATGCTGTCTTTGAGACTGACATAATGCCAGCGTGAACTATACTTTGAAGATCACCGTGGCCTGCCATACATTTAGTGACTTGCAGGAGAAGTGTAGAGTGTGTTCAAGCTGAAGGGTTTCAGAAGCGGGCAGTCAGATGAGAAAATCAATTAGAACAGCCTGAGAAAAATGTTGGACCCTCCTGGATACGTTCCTGTGTAACCTGCTCTAGGTGACCCTGCTCTGGCAGGGGGATTGGACTAGATGATCTCCAGAGGTCCCTTCCAACCCCTATGATTCTGTGCTTCTGTGCATTCAGTGAGAGGACCCATTATCTTCAAATAATGCAATGAAGGAAGCGTATTCTATAAAAGATGACATAAAACAGCATTCTTGTCCTTAGGCCTCCCATTGAACACGGTGTTCGGGGCCTCCATCCCACCGTTGTTGGTTTCAGCACACCAGGTTGGGGTGCATGATGCCATAACTAACAAGCGTTACGGGCTTCTGTTCTTGCCCATTTTAGGCAGGTGCAGTCAATAGTTTCAGCTCCCCAGTTTTGTGACCCTGCTGCTGAACCAAGGAGATTTGGGCTAGAGTTGGCAGATCAAGGCAACCCGGATGAATCAAGGCATCAGTAGGAACGTGTAGGGCCTGCTGCAAAAAAACTGGCTGTCCAGCTCTTGCTGTCTTGCCCTGTGCACTAGTGTGGTTTTGGCCAAATTGGCCAATGACCGGCGACAGATGCTCCCCCCCAACCTCTTGTACACAGAGAGGAGGAGGAGAGATAAAGAGATTTGCAAGTTTAGAAGAAACTAAACTACTTTAATGAAATATTAAGAATAAAATAAAAAGGAAAATAATGAAATAGATACAGTATATACAAAACCATATTAAACTCCCAGGATGATGTCACCAGCAGGCACTGGGGAAGTCCCAGATTGGACTCAGTGACGGGTGGGAACTGGATTCCACAGATGGAGTCAGGAACATACAGATCAGGATCAAAGGCAGATGAACAGGCAGGGTCCTCCTCAGACGTCGGCCATCAAAGAAAGAGCATTGACCCTTTGATCCCTCAGCTTTTATACTGAGCATAGGGCAGATGGGATGGAATAACCCTGTTGGTTTTGGGTCACCTGTCCTGTCCGCTCCTCCCTGCAGGTGGGACCCCTCTACGCTTTTCCGCTTCTGACCCTCCAATGGGGCAAATAGCAAAATTAGCTGACCTTGGTTGTTACAGCAAGAAGTATAAGCAAGAGCCTCTCTGCATACCATTCCTTGGCACAAACTGTAAACATTGGTCTTATCACTCTGAAAATGAACCGTTTTCGACACAATATGCTGTTCATTTCAGACTGTTGGAAGAGGCCTAGCTAAGAAGTAAAATTACTGAATAGAAAGTTGGTTCTGTTTTACCTCAAACCAGGACAACTAGTTCTGTCTGTTCTGTGCCTCACTGGTGCCCTAATGGAGGTGTTCAGACAGACTGAACATTTTAGTACTTACAATAACAGAGCAGTGTGGAAATAACCTCTTTGTCATAGATTAAGTTGTCCCAGGTCACACGGGCAGCAGTCAGGAAGAACTGCATTTTAGGTCTATCTTTACATGTCTGTCATTAGCCGGTACTCCAGAGGAGGGGCTGCCTCCCTCAGTCACACGTTGTGGATTTTGTGGGGAAATCACAGGATCTAGTTATCCTTTGCTAAAATAAACAAGAGGAACTAGTTGCTGCTTGTATTTAATTTCTGCTCTTAACCTCTTACATTTCTAATAAATAAGGCAGATAAATACAGCATATGAAAGCAAAGTGATAGTCATACAGAAATAAATAGTAATACTTTAAACTTTGTTCATTAAGAACCTGAATGTAATAGAAAAACAAGTTGTACTGCATAATTAAATATGTCTTAGAAGCAGAGCACAGCCCAGATGAGGGGTCCTTATTACTTACTTTGGTCTTACATTACATTTTTGGACACTGTTGCATACTTGCAGTTACTGTGCCTACGATGACATACTAAGCAATTCCCCATTTACCCCCTCTACCTTTTTAAATAGCCATTGCATACTTTGAACATATATAATATCTAAAAGGTAAATTTAATAGATCTAAAACTTAATGAAACAGTTGTTTAACGTCTTACTAAAACTTAAATAGCTTCATGCATAGCACTTTGAAGATATAAAGTACTAGATATATATTTTCTTTGAATGAGAAGATCAATACAGATAATTCTACAGTTTTCCTTGAAAGCTGCAATCCTTTGTAAAAGATGTACCAGAGTAAGCTCTTAAGTCTCATGCCCTGTTTGTAGACGATTCAGAATGCTGTTACTATTAAGCCTGTTTCTGCTTCAAACACTGAGAAACCCATCTTCAGAGACAAAATCATGGATAAACGAATATGTTGCTCACCAGCCCTGTTCATACGTGAATAGAGCAGCAGAACTGTCTTGTTCTCAGGGCCTGGAGCACATCCCCTTCCAGGAGATTAGATGGCTGAGTCAATGAGTTTAGCTGGCCAAGTCCAAGGTCATCTCCTTGCCAATAAGAGCTGTTACGAAGAAGGTAAAAGCGAGGCCCTAACTCTCCCCTTCCCATGGGAGTTCCTTTTAAGAAGTGGCTGTACCACCAGCCCCCACCTGGGCTACATCGCAGCCACGTCACAGCTACGTCTGTGCTCGGGCTTGTACCTCCTCCATCCTGACCTGGACTCAGACCCAGCTTCCTGGTTGAGCTCAGACCTGTCTCATCCCGGTGGCCATGCTGGGAGATCACCGGGCTGTGTCTGAGCCTGGCCACTGTCTCTGGCACTGATCCTGACCAGGACTTGCCACTTCACATCCCAGCTCTTTATGCTGAGGTTACTGCTCCTGCCTGCCATGTTACCATGCTCCACTCCCAGCTTGCCTTCCCTCGAGAAGTAGCGAGTCCTCGTTGCTCCATGACACTTCTTGGAGAATAACTGGTTGAGGCATTTCTTAAAATTTAACATATCTGACTTACACACGCAGCATTTTTAAATAGGACTGTCAACCACTCATGCATGGAGGGGCATTTGTGCAAACCATCACAATGACTAAAAATTACTTTTTTTTTCTTTTTGGCTGGTATTGTCATCTTTCAAAGGTATTGTAAAAAGTGATTTTGTATCACAAATTATCCTGAAGCTACATATGAAACTGCCTGGCAGGCATTGTATCACCTTCTGTTTTACTGTGGTGCTAATTATTTGCCTCACTGCAGCACTGCTAACAGCAGCTAGAAACAGCAAAGATTGGGCAGTGCCCGCTGTGAGCAGAGAAACGGGCACTAATGGGGACTTCTCATGTACAAAAGGATGTGTGTGTGTATCTATATATCAGCTTGCATATAATGGATTTGTTAGAACAGATGCCTGCAGACCTTTAAGAAGGACAGCGCTGGCTACTGTGTTTTCTTTATAGATGGTGTTTTGTCCCATGAGGTGCAACAGCTAGCCATATGCTGGCGTAAATTGCTAGTATATTGCCTGGTGATTTCGATGAAGATTTAAGTAATCAAAAGCTTCCATGCCTTAAACCAACATGAGGTAATGCATAAAGTCCGTAATTCTCATTATCTTCCCCTAGGTCATACTCCATCCCTTACTAATTGGCTCTACAGGCACTCCTTTTTGAGTTACAATAATGTTTACAACCTTTTCTTGATAATCTGATGTGCAGCCAGGTCAGACTCCAAATGCAAGGTGCTTTTATTCCCATTTCTTTTGCATAATAAGTGTCTGGACTGGCACTACACTTACACCTATCTGCTGGTGCTTTTCCATGTCAGCAGCTGCTATGGTTGTTAAGTGTGGAACAAGGGTGTGACTTGGCCACTAGAATTCCAGCATGGCTCTTCTGCTTAACTTTGGGGTATTCCTCAGCAGCTATTTGACGCGTCTTTGGTACAGACATATAGCAGATTTATTCCTCTCCTTGACATTATTCCTTTGGAAGCTCATATTCACTTGGATTCTTGTCACGATATGGGACTGCACAACCTTTGAAAATCCAAACAAGTCATATGGTTATTCAGTCCATGAACTGTATGGCTGGCTGGGTTGGCTCAGTTTATTGAAGTCTGTGTAGATGGCTCTGGTGACCGCACTCCATGAGCTTGCAGGAAAAATGAGCTGTTGCACTTTCCCCGTTAATAATGCTCCCTCTGTTCATTTTTTTAAATGACCAGCACGAGGATTAAATCTTCCCTGAGTACAATACTCGCTGCTTTGAGATTTTGCTGGCAGAGATCATGTCTCAGTCTTCTATTTTAAGTGGAAATTTATTATTTTAGGGCTAGAGTACATTCTTTCTGTTAAGTCTACAGATCTGAAAAGCTTCAAGGTTTATTACATGTGCAATGTAAGAAATTACTCAGGTTAATCTGAACAATATAGGCTTGGTTTCCTTCTTCTGGGACAAGTTTTTTTACCATTAATGATTTTGGAAAAGATGTGTAACTTCTTGAAAAACAGCAGCCATGTGGGACACAACACGCACTGGTGACAAAAACTTTGTCCTTGAGTATATAATCTATGTGATAGGGAACAGACTACCATGAATAAACACCGCGCTGCCACCCTGCCTCTTACTGGTGCCTGAAGTAACTGGGCATTTACAAGAGCAGTAACGACACAGCGCCATTCTTTTCAAGTATAATTCCCGTTAAAAGAGCAGATCACAAACCTGAATGTTCACATCAGTGCCCTGCGTTCTAGGGAAAAGCACTTAAAAAAAACCCAACCACACATTAAAGAAACACTGGAACATCTTGTCACTCTAAAGGCTGAAAAAACCAACCTTTCTCATGCACAATACCCATTCTGAGGGCACGGAGAAGACTCTCTTCCTACACAACGTTATTAGTAATAATTTATAGATGAAACGCGTTTAAAATAAACTCTTCCCGCTACTAGAAAGAGGCAGGCCGCTGCCCACCCCCGAGCCGGCGGAGGCCCCTCAGGGGCCTGTGTGACGGAGGCCTTCCCCAGCGAGGCTGGGGCGGGCCGGGCCCGGCCTGAAGGGGATCACGGAGGCCGCAGGGAGCAGGCAGGGCCCGCGCTCCTCCTTCTCCTCTGCCCTCACTCCTTCCCTTCTCCACCATGGCGACAGCGGCTTCCAGGCAGGCAGCGGGACGCCCTCCCCCGCCGCCTCCCTCATCCCCGTAGCAGCCGGTCGCGGGCTTTGTTCGTCTCTGCCTGCGCCGCCTCCGCCCCTTCCTTCCCTCCCTCACCAGAGAGTTGGCCGGGCCGAGTGCCTGGAGAGGGCTGAGGGAACGAGTGGGCCTCGCGTCTCTCCTTCCAGCGCCGGGGCTCCCCCCGCAGCGCCGGGCGGCCCCCGCGCGGGCCCGGCCCCGCCGCCCCGAGTTCCGTGGGTGAGCGGCGGCAGGAGGCGCCATGGCCGACAGGATGAGGGCGGCGCTCTCCGAGTCGGGCTGGTAAGTGGGGGGCGACCTCGGCTGCACGGCGGCCTTCCCTGCCGACGGGGCCGGGCCTCGCCGGAACCCGGTCCCCACCCCAGGGGGAGTGGGGCTGGGGGCAAGTAACTCCGAGCAGCGGTGTGGGGTTTGGGGGGTGTTCGCCTGTTCTTGAAGCGCGCAACGGTGAGGGGACACCCCCGCCCGAGCTCCGGCTTGGAGCCAGTGGCGGTGTCCGCGGGAAGGGGTTGGCCCCCCCCGCTGTGGGCTTGGGGCCTGTACCTGGAGTGGGGAGCAGCTGTCGGCTCCCCCTTGGTGGCCCTGAGGAGAGGGGCCTCCCCCGGGGCCGGGACCCTCCACAGGTGCCCGGGGGGTCTGGTGAGCCTGAGGGGTGGCGGGGGCCGCGCTGCGGCCTGCCGGCCTCCCCCAACTCCTGCCGGCGTCCCCCAGCTCCTGTTGGCCTGTCCCCGAGGCCTGCCTCGGCTGGGTGTTGGCAGGCAGCAAGTGCCAGGAGGCCTGGTGCTTGCCAGTGGCCTTACTGTTTTTAATTACACCGCCCTCCCTTTCAGCGAGGAAGTTCAGATGGAAGAAGTGGAGGGAAAGTAGGGTAAATACACGCGTGAGGCTTGAACGCGGGTATTCGTGTTTTTGAGTCAGTCCTAACCATTGGGCACGCAACATCTGTTTTGAAACAACATGTTTCACTGAGTTAGGCTTTTCAAATATCTATTGCAAACTCTGCAGCTCATTTACTAGCCTGAAGGTGTTTTGGCACTGCTGACTGGAAGTTAATGTTTTTTTTTTTTAAAATGATCAAAGTAATTTGCTTATTAGTCAACACTTAGTGTTTTTTTCCTTAACTACTTACAAGTCTTTTAACCAAAACAAAAGCTCGATACGAACTACCAAAACAGAAAGCAACTTACTTTCGTTGTAATTGAGAAAAATCGCTCAAATTACAAGAAGCATTGTTATTTCCAATGGCATTTTGGGGATATTTCTATTCTGCTGTTTAACTTAATGGTTTTGTTGGGCCATGACTTCGTGTATAGCTAATTGTAAAAGATTAAAACAGGCATCATATGTTTTAGAGTAGAACAGAATATTTCAGTTGGAAGGAACCTATAAGGATCATCTGGGCCAACTGCCTGACCGCTTCAGGGCTGACCAAAAATTAAAGCATGTTATTAAGGGCATTGTCCAAATGCCTCTTAAACACTGATGGGCTTGGGGCATTGACCGCCTCTCTAGGAAGCCTGTTCCAGTGTTTGACCACCTTCTTGGTAAAGAAATGCTACCTAATATCCAGTCTAAACCTCCCCTGGTGCCGCTTTGAACCATTGCCATGTGCCCTGTCACTGGATCCCAGGGGGAAGAGCTCAGCACCTCCCCCTCCACTTCCCCTCCTGAGGAAGCTGCAGAGAGCAGTGAGGTGTCCCCTCAGCCTCCTTTTCTCCAAACTAGAGTCCCAAAGTCCTTAGCTGCTTCTCGTAGGACGTTCCTTCCAGCCCCTTCACCAGGTTTGTTGCCCTCCTCTGGACGTATTTAAGGACCTTCACAGTCTTCTGAAATTGTGCACACGGTACTCAGGGTAAGGCCGCACCAGTGTTACCTAGCTTTTAAAGTGTTACTTTCTGATAATAATAACCAAATTGAGAAAACTAGTGTCTTCAGGTCTGCTTCTTGGATAAGTGTATCATATGTTTCAAAAATACTGTTCTAAGTAGTTCTAGAGTGCACAATCTTGTGATTCCTGGCTATCAGTGAACTTAAGGAATCGTAACTATGCTAATTTTCATAACATTTAAAGGGAAGTTTTGACTGTAACTGGAAACTGTCCCCCTCCCCCTTCCATACTTATTCCTGTCAGGAAAGAAGAAAGCTTTTCATAAAAGTGATTTTTACTTTCTTAGTTTTTTTTTTTTTCTTGCTTTCTATTGCATATTCAACACTTTATCACGCAGTTTTCAATTCTTAGTTGTTTTACTACTTTGTCAGTTGAATGATTGCCCTTGGTAAATGGCTTTCAGGTTTTGGCAGTATAAATATGAGGTGCCTCTGAAACGATCTGCTGTTCTGCAGTGTTTGTCTCCTTTGGGGCATATACTCTTGAATGGCTATAAACACTTGTTATTTTTGCAGTACTGCAGGGTGTGAGCCAAAGACTGAAACTGAAAGATGATTGGGCAAGTAATGGGCTGACTGTCAGGTCCACTGGAATTATGCCTTGACCTAGTTGCATTGGGAAGGGTAGTATGAAAGGGGGGAATGAAAGCATATACTTTTGAGGTGGAGTGAAAAAGAAGTGATGCTTCAGAAATCTTGTTTAGCTATGTGTTCATGCACTTTGGAAAAAAATAACAATTTAGACATCCATGCTTATAAGTGTGTTGCTGTTGCTCTTATGCTTATGACTTTTCTCATATTATTGACAGATCTAAAGGTTATTTAACACATGTATGAGTAAGCCTTCAGTGGTATTTAAGGTAGTATATTTCTGACTATGCTTGATGGTTAAATCATGTTCTGTACCAAATTAGTTGCCACTGTTGCTGTCACCTCATGCCAAAATGGTATGTTTTCCTGCACAAAAATGAAGCTGAGTTTATACATTAAAGTCTGTCCCCTCTTAAACTGCAGAAACATTGCATGGTGTTTCAAACAAAGTAAGAAACTGTTGTTCTTCCATATTTGCAAATCTGCTAGCTTGCAAGATACCTCCTGTACTGATTGGATTTTACTGTAACTTTCTTAACTCTGTAAAGATAAGGAGAGTTAATGTAGATACTTGTTTATGTGAATTTTTGCAATTACCTTTTTTTTTAATGATTCTGAGTACAAAATAAAGTTATTTTTTCAAGTGAAGCAGTAATACAGTGTAGTTAATATAGTATAACAGTGATGTGTATTTTTTTCTTTTTTTTCCAACTAGGTATTGTAAGAGAGACATCCGTTGCAAAATTGCCTGCAAATTTGTCATGTTTGCCTTTTAAGCTTGTTTCAATATATGAGTTCAGTTTTTATCAGCTTTTGAAAGATGAAGTAGCCCTACCTAGTAAATATAACAGTGGTAGCTAAAGCTGAGAATCTTTTTTTTTTTTTATGGTGGTTTTATTGAAATGGGTGAAAGACTCCTGTAGTTTGTGTGCAGAATTGTAGTTTTGATGAAGACATGTCCTTGCAGCTGTCTTTAAAATTGTGCATTTTTTGAGGCTAGTTCCTTTCATTATGCACTACACTGTACCTTGGAATGAGATACTGGCTCTGACTTTAGAGATGAGATAAGGCCTGTTTGTATTACGTTGCAGTGAAAAAGATATTCTGTCTTGGAATGGAAGGTCTGTCTTAACTTTGTATTTAGTTACCAGAGACACTTACGAGGGCGAAGACTAAGGGGCAGAGAGAATTACCTTTTTGTATTGTTATAGTTACATTCATGAATTTTGGAACCAGTTTTCCAGTGTTCCCGTTAAAATATAGACCTTAATGGAACCTGTATTATTGAATCCAGTTTTCTTTCTAGAAGTGAAGTTCAGAAGGATTGCAGAACACACCCTCCTATGTAAAGAATGAACCACATAACACTTCTCGCTATCTTGCAACAGATTTTTTTTTTTTTATTTGTTTGGGTTTTTTTTGGTTTTGTTTTGTTTTGGGTTTTTTTGGAAGTCTCCCAGGTGGCATTTCACAAGAGAATATGACAAGCCAGGACCTCTTCTGTATTCTAGATCTTTGCAGAACTTGGAAGTGGTACCTATACATTGTCAAAAATGAACAATATGCCATGTCCTCCAGCAGGTTTAGCCTGTGGTCCCACAGGTCTTGGGTCTGGTGACTGATTGATCTCTGAATGTGGGAAAGCAAGAAATGCAAACTGGATAACTAAAGAATTTTTTTAATACAACTAAATGTATGTACGAGTTCCTTGTCAAGTAGTACAGATTTTTTTAATTGCAGTGTGTGCTGCCATAAAAATTAGTAAGTCTACATCAAAAATTTATAGACTTGTAAAACTTCACATATTTTAAAGGTTATGTAAACAACATTCCAACTATGAAAAGTTATTCCCAGAGATGAAGAGGAATTGGAATCATACTGGTTGTTTGGAAACAAAAGAAGTGTTTAGCGATCCATGGGAAATGTAATTAGATCAATGTAGTTTTGGATTTATATACTTTGTGAGTGAGAACTATGTAGTTGGTGTATACCAAACTATTTTAAACTGAATTTTAGGTATTTCATCAAGTAATGTGCTGCATACTGGGTAACTCTGGATTTCAGATTGGTCTGTTCAGACTCATTCTCTGTAGGATCGACCATGTGATGTGATCCAAGCTGTAAAGCAAAAGCAGGTGCGTGCCTGGAAACCAGGGGAAGTGCTCACAGGGGTGAATCTAACACCTCTTTCTAAGAGTGCAGCAGGAATTTGGCAAAGTAGTCAGTTCCAGGATCCTGCAAGATGATCTGCTTTTCCTACATGTTCTTTTGCTGTTGCACCGAGACGTCTTTGGAAAGCTCAGCTGAAACTGGTCCCTGCATACGGAGCAAGCCCAGGCTGGATACAAGATGTTCCTTAGACATAGGGATAACACAGTGATTCACAGAAGAGGTGCATCTGTTTTGAACTTCTTGACGCTCTTTTGTGATACGTGTATGCATTTTGTGAAGTCTGGTTGGTACTGTGAAATCTCAAAGTGCCAGTACAAAACAAAATGCCACATCCTTGCATTTTTTGTTTGTTCAGGTGTATCCCTTACTGGCTGGTCTGATCAGTTTGTATTCTTGCTGGATCATGAATTAATGGGTTGTTAGAACCTGAATTCTTTATTTCATTTTCACTCTGGAGGAGCAGAAGAGCTCTGGTGTTTTACCTTCAGTTAAGGGAAACAAGCCGAACAAACTAATACAGGTAGTTCAGATAGGTTTTTCTTTTTTTTTTTTTTTAATTTTTTTTTAAAGAAAATGCTAGGTGGTAACAAATGATTTTTATCAGATGGAATCATCCCAACTTTCACAAGAAATTGATTCACGGCTATAATTAGTAGTTAAAAAGATGCAAAGATGCATAGCTAAAATAAGGAGACGGAAGAAGGTAAGGGACTAACACGTTTGAAGCCCCACCATTTGTAGAAGAGAAAACTGAAGGGAGAACTTAGTGAGGTTTATGTAATCTGCAGGCAGAACTTAAGAAGAAAGTAGAACTGTTACTCACCAAATCCTGCAGAATTATTGCTCACTGAATGCTGCAACACTAGAATTAGAGAGCGCTTACCAATGCTAGCGGCAGACTGGTTTGAAAATGGGTAAAATATTTGACCAAGGACCTCAACCAAATCCTTATTTGCCAAGGATAAAAGGTTATCCTGCGGAATAGTACAGTTCGTTAAAAAATGAGAAACTAGATAAATAAATGATTCCTTCAAGATGGAAAAAAAGTTACCAGTAGATTTCTGCTAGGGTTTATCGTATTAAAAAACAGTCTTAAGGACTGATAGTGTTGTGGCACCATAACAGTTTGTTGATATATGGGAATTGGTAAAATCTAAACTGACAGTGTATTTGCAGGAGAATCTTATGATACTGTTGCCCAGTGATTTCACATACAAATGCAGTTCAGTTTTGATGGATGCCAAATGATGCTCATGCAGGGAAAAATAACGCAAACCTATCTACACAGTGATGAGCTCTAAATTCGATAATGTTACTTACTCAAAGAAGGGCAGTGGTCAGAAAGCTATTGGGAATTATTCACAAAAAATAAAATAATTGTTAGGTTATTATGTATATCAATTGTATGTCCAAATTGTCAACAGTGTGCATCAATGTAGTCATCCCAGTGCAGCAAAGATTTCATAGATGGTGAAATAGGGGATGAAAGGTGTGGAAGATCCTCTGTGCTGAGAAGATGAAGATCTTTAGTCTGGAAAACAGAATAATAAGGAGAGGGGTGATAGAGGTCTAGAAAATCTGTAGATCATGCAGAAATGATGAATAGAAAGCAAGAATAGCTATTTTTCTTAAGACAAGAATTAGGCCACCCAGTAAATTAAAGCTGCTGCTACCTGATGAAAAGTAAAGCAGCTTTTCAAGCCATGTGTAATTAAATTGTGGATCTTAATTGCCACATGATATTGTGGAGTAGAAAAATATAAGTGGGTTAAAATTGTAATTAGACAAAGTCAAGTAAGGATAGATGCACTGAATACTGAACTTTACAGTGGAGTTGGACTACCAACTCTAAAATGGCTGAAAGCTAGGAATTATTCCAGACGCTTCTAGATATTTGGTATGTTTTACATTCTTTTTACCTGATTTACCTGTCATCTGCTTCTCTCCACCCTCGAAAAAAAAGAACTGTGTTAGATAGATCTAGACTGCATAAGTAAAAGCACCATTTATGTTCTTATTTTTATGTTGTGGGTAAGTTTCGTCACACTGGTTCTGCTGGAGAAAGGATTTTCTCCTCTTGATCAAAGGTGGGGGAAGAAGGAATGGGAATTTGTAGAGAAACGAACAGCACTATTGGAAATAGGACAGAGAGAAAAGACAAAGCAACTGTGATAGTCCCCCATGCACTCTCTAGTGACAGAGATTGTAGGGGTGTGTTTTTGTGTGTGTGTATGGTTGGACTCAATGATCTCAAAGGTCACTTTCAACCATGAAGATTCTATGATTCAATTCTATTCTATTCTATGACTCAGTCTCACCTGTGATTTCCACTGCCTTACTGCAGCTCAGCCTCCAGGTTTTCATTAGTTGCTGGGAGAGACTTTCCTTCTTTGGTCTTGTTATGCCAGATCTCAAATCGATTTGTGCATCATCTTTGGGGACACAGACTTCACCTGCTAGTTTCTCTGAATAATCTGCTAGGAAGCTGAAGCACTAGTATAAGATTTAGTTGATTTATAGGATTGTTGCAACTTAGAGTGAAGATGTTGCTACTGTGAACCCTTTATTCCACAAAAGAAAAAAGGAAAAAAAAAAAAAGGAAAGAAAAAAAGCTTAGTCTACTTGCAATGCACCTAAAGCTGAAAGTCCATTAAATCGTAACAGACCTTTTTTTAACACCCACCTTTTCAGTGGTCTTACTTTTCTTGATATGTTGTGCTTCAGGTTGATTCTCTCCAATCAGTGAGTTCTGTAGGAGTGCGTAGGCTTTCCATAGCTAGTCTCCTTTTTGGAGTCCTTGGTGATTTCAGATGTATTGAGTCTTGTTTCAGAAATTATTTACTTAGCCTTGTAATTCATGGGCTTTGCTATCTTTTTAAGACACAAATACTTTATCAGGACAAGTGTCACCTAATTTCTTTGCCTCAGTGGCATACTAGTTTCCTTTTTTCTGACTCTTTTTGTCCCTGTGGTCTTTGACCGGCTGGTGAGGGTGGTAATGTTGGAGAGAGACAGCCTTGATGCTTTGAAGCACTGCTCAGCAGCAGCCAAAATGCTGGTGTGTTGTAGCTGCCAATACAAAAGCACAACACTATGAGGGCTGCTATGAGGAAAATTAACTCCACCTCAGTCAGACCCAGTACAGTCATTCATACTGATAACAAACTGATATTCAGTAGGTTTTTATATCTGTGTATTTTACGTAAGTGTTACTGCTGGATAAAATACATTTTAATGTAAATAATACATGTAGGAGTATGTAGAAGTATGAAGCTGTCCTGAAGCTTAACTTAGATAGAATTATGGTTAGAAACGTTGGATTTTAAAAATCCTGTACGTTGGTTAATTTTTTATAGGTTGCTTATTATGTGATAGTCATAACATTATTAAAATAAATTTAAGACAGATTCTCCAAGCTATGCATATTGTTTGTATTTTTGGGAGTAGTACGTTTACTGCTTCTTTAGAGCAAAAGGAGGATATTTAATTCCAATAACAATAACTCTAATACAGCTGACAGAAAGAAGGAAAAGCTGTCTGGGGGATGAATGGTGTGTGAATCTTTCTAATCTCATTTTATGTACTTAATATAATGCATAGTTGTGAGATGTCAGAATTTAGGAAGACTGGACAGATCTAGGACTGAAGTACCTTTCAGCTGCTTCACACATTTAAGGAAAAACAAAGTTAGTGGTTTAAATAATCTTACACTGGTAAGTAATTGAACCATGATGGGCATTCTTGCATTGGCATCATTTTGAGCCCTTCACTTTGAGAAATGTAGCATAGGTATTAGAAATGGGAGTGATGGCATTAACTGACAGCAAGCGAAGACTTACTCTAACGAAGAGTTAGAGAACAGACTGCTGAAAATGCTTCTTTCTCAGAGAGTGCTCTCCGGGGACTGTGGTCAAGACTGGCTTTTTCTTTGCTGTTGTTTGTCTCATAGCGCTCCAGGAGCTTCTTGTGCTGTGTCATGTCTGAAAAAGAGCTGTTGAGGAAAGCCAGAGGAGAGAAAACCATGTGTGTTCAGACAGCTTCAAGATACTCTCAGTGGCGTGGCAGCTGTGTCTTTGGCACGGCCCCAACATTTTCCTGCAGAAATGTGAGTGAGAGACAGTATTCACAGCTTGTATCTGAGCAAAAAAAAAAATAATGAATTTCATTAGATGAAGAAGGAAAACCCTTCTCCTTGTTGTGACTTTTTTGTGTCAAATTGCCATGGCCTGTTACGAATCATGGAATAGCAAATCTTCTCAAGGAGCAAAGAGCGCAAGAGCTCTTGTCCAGCGCTTTCGGACTGCAGGGACTGTTTTAGCATCTGCTGTATTGCAGCAGTGCTGCTTGCTGAAAGCTTATCTTGTCAAAGTTTGGAGTTAGTGAGGTTATCTTGGGCACATCTCTGTGTGTTGCCTGGAAAAGTTTGACATTTTTGCGTCACGGTTATTACTGCCAGATAACAGTGTGTGTACTTATCACTAAATCTCTTCTATTAAGTAGTTGTAGAGACTCATGTTAACTTTTTTTTGCAATCTGATGAAGTTTCAATCCGTTACATTCTTTTACTGTTGTAAAATACAGTATGCAGTTATCTCAATATATAAGTATTTATTTAGATGTGAGTCAGGATATACCATTAAAACATGGGCTATAAGTGTATGCTGTTCAGGATCCTTACCAAGTGCATTAATACCATTATTTTCCCATTTTATGAAGATGTGAAATCACTTAGCTCTGATGTTGATGTCAGTACACTGAATGGGGAAAATGCACCTTTAAACAGCTAGATCATCTTTTTATGTAGTATTGTAGTAGAACGATAGAAATAGAAATTACCATTTATTTTGGAAGTACGTTTACACTTCTCTCTTTCGGTTGAGGTTACTGTAGTTATTGTTAGGGTAGTTACAGTGGGAGTGGGGGAGAATTTAAAAGGCATCAGGGCAATTAAGTTTACTAGGAAGTTTCAAATACATACTTTTTTTTTATTTGTTCAACTGTGATCTTCTATCGAAGACATTTAAATGCAAAGCAGGGATGTTGAATTCTAAATTACTTTTTGGAATAGTAACACTAATGAAGCATTAAATTTTTCGACTTCTTGGAACACTTTCTGTTTTGCAGTTGAAAGTACTTGCAAGTGCTGAGGTTTCCATTTAGCTGTTATTTGGAGGGAGAGTGCAAGGGCGAAAAAAGTCAGTGGAGGTGTTGAAGAGAAGGTGGGTGATTTTCAAGGGTCTGGTTCTGACTGTGCAGAGTAGTGATTTTTGAATGAGGCATAGTTTGTGTTGAAGCGATGAACTGCTAAGGAATGCTGAGAGGATCCTTATGTAAGAAAATATGATCCATCAAACTGCTTTTTGTTGAAAACAGAATGTATAATGAGCACAGTCATGATTTTTGGTTTTAGAAACTTATTCAGGGTTGTGTTTTTTAATTTGGATGTAACATACATGTACACCTCTGTAATACACATATAGTTATTGATAGAGTAGAGAGTTGCTGTTCAGCTAGTCTAAGAAACGTCTTGGAGTTCTGCCTTGTGGCAAGTACTTGCCAAATTCCTCTGCAACTTTTAGCTTGAGTGCTGTCTGCAGTTTTATTTATTTTTGATACATAATATCAAATTTGTTTGTCGGTAACTACGAAAATCAGAGTAACTGCAGGAAGTGAATGCATCAATGTGTATACTTAATATCTTAAGCTAAACCAGGTTGAGTTTGTTTAATAGTTAAAATTGTTTTTGAATATGTAGCATATAATGATTTTGAACCATTTTTTGTGTCATTAAATGAAGTATGTAACAACTTTGGTTTTTTTAATGGCTGATGAAGTCTTGTACTGTCAAATTGGCCTGAAGCTTTTCTTGCATACATTCCAGAATTTCCTTTTGAAGGATTGGCTAAACTGGAGAAAATCCTTGTGGAATGAGGAGACAAGCTTGGAGTGTTTTTTGTGCTTGAGGTGTTGAGTTTTGTTAATCCACGAAGTTTTCAACCTTGATAGATACTTGTTACAGAAATCCACGATTGATGCTTGTTATGATCTTGGACACTGAGGCAAAAAGATTCTCTATTGCGTGGTTTTTGATATGGAAAAAGATTTCTTTGGACAATGCTGCTAAGGATTTACCAGTGTGTAATTTTCTCTAAGTTTGGGAACGGGGAAGAGAAAGGAAGAGGAAACGTCTTTTTAATCATTTCATTACTCACTGTCTCTTCTGTTTTCTTAGTTTACATTTCAGTTGCTAACCTAACCATGTCACCACATGGTAGTAACATGAAGAAATGAAAAAAGCTTAATTTAGCATAGTAATCGCTGTTACGTTCTAGCTATGACCATATTTTCTTCATGCTGTTGCACTAGAGACATGAACTCATTGCTTTATAACTGCATAATTCCACTCTTGAATGTTTTCCAGTTTCTTCTGTAGGTTTGTAATTTGTTTGTTTGTAATTTTTTTTTTGTTTTCTGTGCAGAATAATTACTGTGTTCCATTGTTGTTTGATTCTTAAATTAGTAACATAATTTTTACCTTCTGATAACAGTAATAACTGACTTCCCCTCTCCCCCAGTTAATGACTGACCTCAAAAAAGTAATATTCTGTCAGGTGAAATGTTTCTGTGACTGACTTAGGAAGGAAGGGAAGTGAAATGTTGAGGTAGACCATCATTCAAAAAAAGCAGAGAGAATAAAGACTGTATGTTGCTCTCCTATTACACATTGGCTGTCTGGCAGGTTAGATGAGTGTCTTGAGCGTTAGAGCCCTTAATTTAAATCCTTACTTTTCCTGAGCCCTCAATGCTAAAATACTAAATCGAAAATATTAATTAAACTAGATAATATGAAAATAAAGCCTAGAAGTGAAGGAACTACTTCAGCACCTGATTTTTATCTATTGTTTCAACAAGAATGTTGTAAGAAGTAAACCATATGACAGGGGACATCATTTGGTGTCTTGCCATGTTTCTTTTTTGTGCTTTGTTTGTAGCAGTTGCAGTGAAATGCAATGCAGGCTTTCTCTTGTGCAAACTGGTCTTTTAATTTTTACTGACTTTGAAAAAGTGTTTGATATAGTAAAATTTCGCTGTTATAGCTACAAGCATTTAAATAAAAAATACTACCTGTTAGGAAAAGTATGCTCCTGGTTGCATGTTCAGACTGCACTTACGGATACATAACTTGGTTTTGCAGTAGTTTGGCTGATCACCGTCATGTTTTTTACAGACCTATGCTTGTCTATAGGTCAGTGGTTGAATGAGACTTCTGTAGCTCATGTGGAGCTGATGAACTGCAACTTGGAAGTAATTCTTGGAAGCCCTTTAACAGATGGAGTAGTATTTTTTAATTTTAGAAATGTATTAATCTCTGTAGCTGTAGAGCTGTTCAAATTAATTGTAAACATGTCTTAGTTTTAGTGTGTGTTCTTTTACATTGCAAGAGTGTGCATGCCTTCACATTGCTTATTTTGAGTGATTTTTTTTTTTTTGTAAATATGCTATAAATCTAGTTTTAAAGGTCTGTAGAACTGGCTATTTTTAGCATAAAGTAGAATAAAAAGAAACCTGGCACTTCTGCAAGGTTGAAAATAACTTCTCTCTATGCAGAAAAACTTGATATGAGTTAAAATTATGCAAATAGTAAAAGGGATGTGTGTGTATTTTAAGCATTGATGACCACAGCTGTAAAATAAATTATTTTAAGCTTGGTGTTTTCAATTGTAACACATACTTCTTTATTTCAGTAGCGAGTATTCATCTTTCATCTCTATTTTATGAGTAGGTTGTAACTTCTTCTTTTGTTTGTTTGGTTTTTTGGTCAATTTTGATATGTAGGATGGATGGATGGATGTGTGTGGGGTGTCTTCAAAAGTTACGTTTTTTTTAGTTAGAGCACTAGAATCAATTCCATAAGAACAGTACTCACTACAGGAGCTATTCTTGGGGACTTTGTGTTGGTGACAAAATTCTGTTTTATATATTTCAAGTAAAACTGGAGGCATTTGCTTAGCGTGTTGCTTTGCGAGTCAGCAAACACTGGGGATGTTAAGCTTCTATTATTTCTGGAATTAATACAAAGTGTCTTGAAGCATAAGTAGTCCAGGTCTTTGACACTGATATGGAAGATATGCCTTAATAACAAAATACCAATTAATAATGTTTCCAAGTTTCATTTTGTACTTTTATGGTTCAGTGCTCTTTCTGTGTGGTAATAAGGTGAGATTTTACAGCTTGAATTGAGAAATATGAGTACAGTTGATAAGCTAAATAAGGTGATTAAAAACAATCAAATTTTATACTTTATCTACTAAAGATATAGCCTTCTGTAACTTATATGTATGAATATTGTATGTTACGTAGTCCAGTCTCAATAGTCAACTTTTAAGTATCCTTACTAGACAAAGTGCACAAAACGCTCCTTTGAGAAAGCATTTTTTGGGAATTAATTTTTATAAAGATGCCAGGTTTTGCTTTGTTTTGAGATACTCAAAATGTCATTAAAAAAAAAAAAAGTTCACTTGGACAGGCTCTGGAGAGGCTGTCCTAGTCCCAGCCCTTGCTCAAAGCAGGGCTGACTCTGAAGTTAGATTATCTTGCTGAAGGCCTTGATTAGTTGAGCTTTGAATATCTCCAAGATGGCCTGCTCCGGTGCTTAGCCAC
This sequence comes from Stercorarius parasiticus, assembly GCA_013396915.1. Lineage (NCBI taxonomy): Eukaryota > Metazoa > Chordata > Aves > Charadriiformes > Stercorariidae > Stercorarius > Stercorarius parasiticus. The sequence continues at coordinate 398,309 of VWZL01005191.1, read as the reverse complement.
TCTTTGGGAAAACTTTTCTCTCCCATATGTATGGTTGAGATTTCCCGTGTTTCAGCCTATGTCTCTTGCACTTTATCATTTCACTCCACACCTCTCGGAATTTGCTTTGTCTCCTTACACCACTTTCAGATAGTGGGGGCGGGGGGACACATTAGTTCCTCGTTTGGTCTGCTCTTCTTCAGGCTGAACAAACTTGACAAACCAAACAGCGCTCTCAGGTTCTGCTCCTGTGACATGGGCTCCAACCCCCAGAAACATTTTAGGTGGCCTATCTTCAGTTTCTGGGTCTTCTCTCATAACGGGGACCCCTGAAACTGGACATGATATTTTAGACGTGGCTTTTCGCTGAGAGCAGGGGAATAATCACATCTCTTGGTATGGTGACTACAGCCTTGCTATTGGCAGTCCAGTATGTCGTTAGTCTTTGCCACTGTATGGCCACGCTGGTTTGTGTTCAGATTCTTCTTCACCAGGAATCCCTAGAGCTGCTTTCTGTCCAGCTGCTTCCCAACCTTAGTGGTTGCAAGGGCTATGGCTTGACGCTTATCTTTGAGCTCCATGATGTTGCTTTTGGCCAAGGCACTGCTATGGTGCTGCTTCTTGCATAGTTCAGTTTTTACTAGCGTGTCATCTGCAAGTACTTAATATGAACCGTTATTGGAATATCTTTTTGGGTCTAGCAGCTACTTAAACTTCTGATTTTTCAAATTTATGAACTGGAGACTAACAAGAAAGATGAAAGATCCTTCATTTTATGTGGAAGTGGTGTTCTGAGTTAATTTTGCTACAGATCCAAGAAACTTAAATTGTTCTGTTCCCCATGCACTCTTTCCTTGCTCTGTCTCTACAGTGGATCTTGCAGTCTCCTTTGCTGTGTCGATCAAAGTTTCTGTCCCAGTACTGTGTCTCTAATCAGGTGCAATAACTGATGTCTGTAGAGAAGCCTGAGAGTGTGACAGATAGGCAGAGAAGATGTCTCAGAATGTTTCCTCAGCTTTTAACTTGTTTTTTCAGCATTTCCTCAGGTGGACGTTTTCTTTCTATATTAAATAGACTTGTGACGAATTTCATCTGGATAGATCTGTGCAGTTGTTTTTTGACCCTAAGTAAAATTTTAGCAGCCACAAAATACTGAATAACAACTTTATGTGCTGTATGAAACACCTTTTTTCTAAGTTTGCTGAACTTCCCACTTGCAAATTTAAAGACAGTGAATAACCAATCCCCTTTTTATCTCTTCGAAGTCATTTGCAACCATACAGATATGTTAAATCTTTTTCAGTCTTTTTCATGGCGAAGAAGCCTATTCTGTGTAGTTAAATCTTCAAAAGAAAGGCGTTCTGTGTGTTAGATCAGCTTTGTTACAGTCAAATAAAGAAGGACAGACAGAAGACAGAGGATCCTGAAAGGAGGGAGAGTTTAGGAAAGGAAGTGATCTGACAAGGAGAAGGAGGAAAACAAAGGGAGATAGCTTGCAGATACATACCACTCAATGTCTGTCCTTATAGAGGAAAGTACTGAATGACTGAGAAAATGTGACTGTGATGCACTTGCAGAATAAAAAGGTTTAGCTTTATCATGCTATCTCTCTCTGTGAAGATGATATAGCTGTTTTACTACTAGGCAGATGAAGAGCGTCATCAGTTACTACTTCTCAGCTGAGAGGTGGTTATTTCTTGAGATGTCTTATCTCAGCTGGTTCTTGCTTTTCTGCCTGCATCCATTGGAGGCTTGACCCCATCATATGCTGTGAATTATATTTTTCTATGGAATGCAGATGTACATTTCATCATGTACTGTTTAGCTTGATGTTGTGACATACACTTGATTTCACTATTTTTTTAATCAGAATATTAGGGCATAAACTTTAAATAACTTGCATTAAAGAAAGTACGTAATCTGGTTTTGAGTCATAGCATCATGTGATTACTTGACTCTGTTGATGAAATGAAAAATAAGCTGTAAATAAGATTTTTAGAGCTGTGGAAATGTGAAAATGTGGTTGTCTTCAGGCTTGTGCCCCCTGCTCCTAAAATTAAATTCATTATTGTAAATTTTCCCCTTCGACTCCTGTGACTGCCTGTTGCAGTGCCCTTGGTGCTGTGTGATGCCTATGTACTATCATTCCTTCGTTTCCTTCTCGTGGTCTGTCCTACCCAGACACATTTGACTTCCTTTCACGTCCTTCTCTGTTTGGCAAGCACCAGTGTGTGTTATGGCTGGTTTGGAGCTAGGCGAGTGCTTCAATTGACCAGTTGATTGCTGCTGCTCGAAATGGATGAGAGCCAAGTTCTGTTTCCCTTCTCCACAATACAACTGCTAATTTGTATGTCTTGCTTCTACCCGGCAGCCGATTTCTGTGAAACTTGGGGGAACTCAGTGTCTCTGAGACCTCTGTTTGTCTGTCAAATTTGGCTGAAATTGGCCTGCGTGATTAGAATTCATCAGTGTGACAGGGCTGCTGGACAGACTGCATAATAGATAGTCATTGTTTTCTCAGGGTAATTGAATTCAACTGCATTTTAAAAACTTTTGGATTTGTTTGCTGAAACAAAAATGAAGAAACTAGACTTCATGTGAAATGGTTTATCTGTTTAATCTGTGAAGTGTTTGTTTTTTCCAAGTATTGAATACAAAAAGAGGGAGGGGAAATTTGGCAAAAGTGTCTGTCTCTTCCTTGTGCTTGTTAGTGCAGTAGCTAGAGTGTTTCAGTATAGGTGAAGTGGATATGAGCTCAGGCCCTGGGGATTTGAACCATGTATTCTGCCACCTGTGAGAGCATGCTTTGTCTGTTAATCCCTAATAGATGCTGTGGTGAAACAGTCTTTCTTCTTTGATGCCATTCCATGTTTTATAAATAATCAAGCTTCCTTTAGAATTGCCTCAGCATCTCAGGCAAATTACCCCTTAGGCTTAGTAAATCAGTCTTGTTTTTTTCTTTTTTTCTTTGTCTCTGTGTGTATTTTGACATTTGGAGCAACTTCAACAGAAGGAATTGACAAAGGCTCAGATACCTAGCACTGAAACTGTGAAGAGATGCTAGCGTTCATGCAGTGCTATGATTTGAATTCTAATTTTTGTGCACGATGTTATTCTTTGTACAATTATCCACTGCAGTTATTCTTCACTAGGAAAACGTGCAGCTGTGGCAAAATGTTTTTAATCGCTTCATGTTTCTAGACGCAGAAAACTAAGCTCATCATTCAAGACAGGTTGGAAGTGACCATTTCCTGAAAGACTTGAGAGGTAAATAAAATTTCAACAGGTGCAGAAAGGATATTATCAGAATTTGTCCAAAATGAAAATGGCTGAGAGGGGTGTTCTTCTCTTATGATTTAGTTTATAGGGTTTATGTGGCTATTGGCAGATAATTATGCTGCGAAGCATAAGAGAATAATTTTTGAAGACATTCTCTTTGTAGAAAATGAAAATTTCAGTGCATCTTGTCTTGATTTGAGGCAATGCCTTCAAAATAAGGAAGATGATGATCCTAAGCATTGCTTTGCAAATGTCACTTTTTGCCTACTGATGAGGCACCATGACTTGTCCTAACTCTGAGTTAGTTATGTTGTTCTCCTCTGCCTGGGAATCAGAAAACAGAAGTTGTGAATTTAACTTCTCTATTTATCTTGATGCATTAGTTTTGCTCACTACCACCTCCTCCCTTAGCTGGTAGAGATCAAGAGCAGATGCGGGCTAAGGTGTTTAGCTTTTAATTCTTCAGACAGAAGCAGACTGGAATTTAACTGATTATGAAACCTGTAAGGAAAGCAGAATCTGAAGTAGCTGGGTGGGGGGTGGAGGAGGAAAGGATTAATGAAGGATAGCATTCTAAGTTTCAATTAATCTGCAATACACAGAATAGATAACGGGAACATGGGTCTGCTGTTACAAAGTTTCCACATTTGCTAACATATTAACTCCAGTCAAATAATTCTAAAGCAAGAAGAGAAAAAGCAAGAAAAGAGGAGAAAAGCATTTTAAGAAAGCAACAAGTTATCTGACAAAATGGCTGTCATACTAGTTACCTGTTTGTGACAATAAAGACAGATTCATGTTGCTCCGTTCTTTCTGGATATCCTTTCTGAATTCGTCTGAAAGACCATCAGACTGCAGAAAACTGAGTGGTCTTGGTTGAAGTGATATTAAAAAAAAAAAAAAAAAGCAGAGACAAGTTTACTTATTTTGTCGCCCCCCCCCGGCTTTGTTCTTCATCCTTATATGTTACTTCTGTCACCCTTTTTTCTCTAAGTCCTGTGCATTTCTTTGTACTAAAGCTTGCAGTTTTCAGCCGTATAAACCGTTTAAAGGGACTTTTTTGTCAAGGGAAAGCTGCAATGTATAAATGCTGTTGATGGCTAGAGCTGTATCCTGAAGTCTTAGTCCCGATACAGCATCCCCCACCCCATGGCTTGCTCACAAATTACTTCTCCTCATCAGTAAACATCTGTGGAGCTGTGGAAACACTTGTACTTAATGTTCTGTAAGTTTTCGTCATGTTGCCTCTAGAGGCTGGAGCTGGAGTTCAGTAACTTCAGACACATTAAAATTTTCAGGCTTATGAGCAGCACGTATCAATTTAATTCATATCAAGAATACTTCGTGATGTGCATGCTACTATACAGTTTGTTACGAGGTGAGACTTCACGCAGTAGTTTGTGACTCCAGTTGCTAGCACGGAGATCAGGAATTTTTATATATTCATCAATCAAACTTCAGAGGAGAGATGAATGTGTGATTACACATGTGAGGTTAGGCAAAACACATAGTAAAGGATTTGTGCTGGCTGCGGAAGAACAAGATGATGCCTGGTTCAGGAAAGAGTCTGTGAGTAAAAAAGGAGTTCTCTGAACAAATTTCATAGAATCATAGAATGGTTTGGGTTGGAAGGGACCTTAAAGATCATATAGTTCCAAACCCCCTGCCATGGGCAGGGACACCTCCCACTAGACCAGGTTGCTCAAAGCCCCATCCAGCTTGGTCTTGAACACTTCCAGGGATGGGGCATCCACAGCTTCTCTGGGCAACCTGTTCCAGTGTCTCACCACCCTCACAGTAAAGAATTTCTTCCTAATAGCTAGTCTAAATTTCCCCTCTTTCAGTTTAAAACCATTACCCCTTGTCCTATCACTACATTCCCTGATAGAAAGTCCCTCCTCATCTTTCCTGTAGGCCTCCTTTAGGAACTGGAAAGCTGCTATAAGGTCTCCTTGAAGCCTTCTCTTCTCCAGGCTGAACAATCCTAACTCTCTCAGCGTGTCCTCATAGCATAGGTGCTCCAGCCCTCTGATAATCTTCATGGTCCTCCGCTGGACCCATTCCAAGAGGTCCATGTCCTTCTTGTGCTGAGGACTCCAAAGCTGGACACAATGCTCCAAATTTGTATGAACAAAGCAACTTTAGGAGATCAGCACTGTGACCTACGCTATTTGATATGGCTATTTGACCATTCTTCTTGAAAGCCAAATTTTCTGTTGTCAAACCATTAACTTCTCTTAACTTCTAGGTAGTAAATAGTGTAATAGTTTGCCAAATGCAGATAGTGACTCTTGGTCTTTCAAATGGTTATCAGTAATGTCAGAGAGATGGGGGCAGTCATGTTTGTGGAGAGGGATGTTCAAATGGTTTCATGAGGAACATATTTTTTTTTTTTTAATTTTATTTTTGAGCAGACATTGGCTAGATCCTTAAATCTGTAAAGGCAAAATAAATAGTTAGCCATAAAGGGTAAGCACAGTCTGAGTGTACAGGAAGACAGAAGCCCTTACTGAGTTGTTTGGTAGGCATTTACAGCTTGTCAGTAGAATATAGAGAGGAGATAAGGGAAATGCCTTCTATTTAATCTCTTAGTTGATTCTATCAAACATATTTTCCTGTGTTCCGTGTGAGTTAAAAAGTTCTGATGTATTGAAAATATTTCTGAACCTTTAAGGTCATGAGGAAGTTTTGTAGCATGTATATCTGACATCATGACATTAATAAAATACATGTTGCCAGAATAGAAAAATGGTAGGCCAGACGCCAAGTTGCTTTGAGTGTACTTACCAAAGTGCTCTTTACCTACCTCCCTGTAGATATTACTGAGTTTATCTGTAACGCTTTGCTCATGGTCTCCTTATTTTTGGATGGTGATTTGAGAGAAAACTGCTTTGCATGAGATACAGAAGGCTGAGAAGTGAAAGGGTGGGAATTCTGACTAGGGATGGAAGCAGAGTGATGAGGAAAGCTGGAGCTGGGATTTTCAGAAGTGTGGAATTCATTCGTACATTCAGTGCATACTTCTAAATTCATATGAAAATGCTAATTATCAGACAACAAAAAGTGTGATTTCAAGTAGGGCATTCAAAGTTAATGCTTCTCTTGTTGACATTTTTAACTAAAAATCTAGCTGTGCTTAATACCATATTGTGAAAGGAAGGTAATGTCATCTCACCTTACAGGAGCCCTTGAAGGTAGGTGTAATTATTTCATATTGTTCACTTGGATTCTCTGATGACAAAACAATAACAAAAATAAAAAATTAAGCGCGGCATAATTTTGTATTTAGTGTGGACTGCAAATAGTAGCTATTGAGAATAAGAGTGACTGCCTATTATGGTCTTGCCTATGCCTCAAGTGTTGTGTGTAAATACACATAAAAAGACTGTTTGACCTTTAATGTTCTGGTATTGTCTTTGAAACCTTAGTGTGTCTTGAATATAATTTTTGTGTAGTAATACATAGATTTTGAAAGCAACCTGTAGATTTTTCTATATACCGTATTAGATAAATTATTGAGAGCTTTATTTTTCTATTCCTGAATTTTCTATCTACATGTAAAAATATGGTTATAAAATCAACTTGAGAACATTGTGAGAGGCAGTGCAAGCAGTTTATGGCTATAGCTATGCTGATGGCTTTCAGTTGCGGTGCTGTGTGTGCTTGGACATGGTGATTTTCAGGAGGGATGTCATTCGGTCATTCTGACTTGCTGCTGTCTCCCTTCTGTGCACTTCAGGAAATCTATTGCAGCAGTCATTGGTGCTGCAGGTGTGTAAAAGTAACTTGGTGTTTGAAGTAGCAGTTTCTTTGAAATCATCGAAATCAATCTATATCATTTTTGTGAGCCAACAAGTTGAGTCATTGGTAGAGGATGGTAAAATGATTTTTTTTTTTTTTAACTTCTTGGGCAAGTCCTTTACAAGACTGTCTGTGTAGTAGCTGTTTCTGTCTTCCTATTAGAGAAAAGAGTGGGAAGCACAATTGTAGTTCCTCCTAAGAAGGACTTTTTCTTCGATACTCAGGAAACTAAGGGATTTCTTGGAATTCTCAGAAGACTTTGATTATGTATATACATATTTTCAATTGTTATTTCTGAGGAGAGAATTTCTTTTTTCCTACCGTTATGATTCTGACTATTTTTGTAGAGGCTTTATCTTGTTCTGTGACGTACTGAAAGGCTATCTTGCAGTTGCATTCAAGTATTGGGTAAATCTTAGCCTGTGCTTTGGAAAGTACAGCTTTTGTCTTGATGCTTGGTATCAAGAATGTGTCGTCTAGGAGTTATGCTCCAACAGTAGACACAGGCTTAATTCTCTATCTAAATTTAGTTGTCTAAAATTTAGGTGCCTGTATTGTGCTACTTACTCTTAAAGTCTCCATTAAATTTGCAGAAATAATTACCTCCAGAAAGCCATTCATCTCTTTTGAAGCTAGGTGTCCAAGATAGGAAAGATAAATTGCTGTGGTGATTACAAATGGAGCAGAGTGTGACTCGTTCAGATTCAAATATCTGGCTTACCCTCTGCAGCGAGGGTCACTGCATCTCATCAGAACTGCTCGGGTGGCACTAGTTCAGTTGCAGATTGCTTCTTCCCTTTTCTAGCTGTGGGGATATATATATATATATATATATATGTATGTATGTATATAAAGTGTAAGTTGGCCCTTGCTGCGTGCCTTTGAGGCTCTGGAGGTTTGGATGAGTTACTGCTGTTTGCTTCGACTTCTGGTTTTGGAGGCCCAGTTCAGAGGGTCAGTGGTAGTTCATAAAATGTTCCTTTTCACCTGAGCCATTTTTAAAGGAGTACTTGTTTTCTGGGTTGTTTAGCTGTAGTTAAGATGGATGTATAATACAGGCCAGTGATTTATTTTTTTATTATTTTTTTTTTACTATGGTAGACAATATTAATTGTTTTTGCTTTTCAATTATGTTTTTAATTATAGCAGCAGATGTAATAAATCACTGTATATAAAATAAATGTGCTTTTTTGCTGCCTTTTCCTTGGAGGAAGATAACAGAGGAAGGAGTGTATTTTTGTGTGTGTGATCTTAGCAGTATTTCTGAACATGAGGTATAATGACCGTGTTGCTTCAAATGTTTAGTTGTTGATTAAAAAGACTCCAAATTTGCTCATCAAAATAGCCGCTTCTTGCCTCTGAATGCTCCCTACCTCAAATTCAATTTTCCCTTCAGTGCTTTTGTGAGGTAGAGGAATGTTGTTATTGCTATTTTTGTGGATGGCAGCTGTGGCAGAGGCTTCGCTTTCCGGTTGTAGGCGAAGAGGGCAGCGTGCCAGCGTGAGCCCAGTGCCAAGTCCTGTAGGCACTACCTGGACAGGCAGGTGTCTGATGCCAGTGGAGACTAAGGGCTGGCAGGTACGACACACAGCTTACAGGAGTCTGGGATGCATCTGCTGGGATGCGTCTGAGCTGGAACCTGATGGTGTCTCAGAACTGCTAGGTACCTTAATAGAGAGCTCTTTAAATTAACCACATGAAGATTTCAAGATCCTTGTTACTGGAATGCCTCGATTTCTGGCATATTCATCTAGCGCTTGAAGGCTCCAGTTCCTTGGGGAAAATAAAATCTGCGGTCTAAACTGAAAATTTTTGCATGATTTCTTCATTACCGCTAGCTGGTAAATTAATTTCTTCTTAAAGTAGGAAACTTCTAAACCTAAAGCTATTTATAGAAATAAAGCAACTTTTTTTGCAAACTTTTTTTGCTTTTCTCAGTTGTAAAAACCATGCAATGTGCCCTGTTACAATTCTTGTGTGTTTTGACTCGAAGTATGACAGCTTGGTAGCATACTTTTTGTAGCTCACTGTGCTGTGAGTTGACATCAGTGATGCTACACTGTTAATGCTGTAGCAGGTATGTAGGAATACTTAATTATAAATTAAATAAATCCTTGTGTTAGTGTACTGAAGTTCATTTTCACTGCTTAAATTTTGGCATTTTTTGTTTCTCTCCTGTAGTTACAGAAGACAACATCAGACTAAATGTGAAAGTTTCGTTTCTAATTAAGCAGGCATAATTGTACTGGTAAACCTTCTGGATGCATTTACACTGTCAGAGTTTGCAGAGGAAAGGTATGCTGTGGTTCTGATTTCCTCAGAAAATGCTAATGATGCCAGGAATGATGCTACAAAACCTTGAAGTCATAAATCCTGAGAAATTGTAAGTTGCCTGTATTACATTGTGGCAAATATTTTGACAGTGAAGTTGCTATTTTAGCCTCTGTACGGGGAAATACAAAACAGCAATTCCAAAACTTAGGGTTGTTACCTGAATTGGGGTTGTGACAGATGGAAGCAGGGTCACAATAACAAACAAAAATCTTTTTTTGTCAGTTCTGTAATAGTTTTCAACCAATGATCTGAATTATCTCAGCTGTAATTGTGTGCAAATGCATTGGATTTTATATTGAATGCTGGATGTGAAGCTGAAAGTTACAGTTAGCAGTATCAAAATGTCAGAGAAGTATTAGAGTCTGAGAAATGTAGTTTTTTGAGGCTTTTGAAAACTGCTGTGATGCTGGCGCACCCATTTGTTTCTTCCCCATACCCCAGAATATTTCCAGGGGAGCTTGGGTGAAGATTAAGAGTCGACTTTAAATTAAAAAAAAAACAAACAACGTTTCCTTGCAAAGAAGTATCTAAGGTTTTACAGTCTCTGCGTTTTAAGGCATCAAGCTTCTTGTATACTGTAAATCCCTTCCTAAAGAGCGGACTATTTTTTATGTAGTGTCACTGAAAACTCTTCTTCCTGGCTATCAATAACACTAAGGGCCTTCTGCTGTCTAATCGTTTCTCCTGATTTTGGATCCATCCCTTTGTAAGTTATGAGTAGAAAGGAGCTCTGTTTTTTTTCATCCTGTATAATTTTTACCTTTTTAATGCTGAAACCTTATATTTTGTTATCATCCTTATATATAATACATTTTTTTTTTCACTTTACTCTTCTATCTGTAATAATGGTAGCCATCATAGATGTGTTTTCTCGTCAAGGGGAATGAACTGGAGAAAGAAACGAAGTTTCTTCAGCAACAGTTACAGTAACCTGTAAATGGTTGGAGTGGATCAGCTGTTGTAGTGTTGGCTTCCAACTCAGGGATTGGAGTGTTACAGTCAGCCCAAAGACATTTTTGCAAATTATGAAGGAACCTACTAGCTGCTTAATTTAATTGCTTGTTGTGACTTAATTTATTTGCAGTAGCCATTAAGTCTTGTTTAATTGGTCATTTGTAGTCTGCAGCTAGTTTACGTGAAACAAGGTTATAGGAGGATAAATCTGTTTTGGAAACAGGTGATCTGTGTAAAAACAAGTGATACAATGTATGCATCACTGTCAAGTGGACTCTCTGAAAGTGATTTTTTTTTTTTTTTTAATTTAATCTAAACTAGTGGTGTTACTGTGGCTATGATGGGCCAAGAATAAAAGCAAGCAAGATTTATAGGAAAAGGTAATGAATTTGGAAAAAGTGAACAACCTTTTGTTGTTCACAATGAGCAAAATGCAAAGTAAACACAGATCAATGTAGATATAGTTTTTCTGAATCAACAGGTAAGTTTTTATACTCAAGATCTCTTGGGGGGGGGGGAAGAGAATTTAACACTAGGTAGACAGAGGGAGGAAAAGGTGGGAGCAGACGCACCCTTTCCTTGAAGATCATGCCTAAGACTTTGAGGTGCATCATTTCATTTATGAAAAAGGTTTTTCTTGGTGTCTGGAAGTTTTGCTTATTGATTGTTTGAATTCCTTCTGTGGTGCAGTAGCTTAGTTTTGTCTGGGAGGTTTTTCTCTATACATTGAGCCTCTCAAATGTGAATACTCCTATGCTTAGTGTGTCTTGACTTTAGGAATCTGATAAATCTTCATGAATGCTGCATCTGCGTGTAAAATTGGGAAAATGTGTTCCAAAATGTTTTGCCATGGCATGATGTTATCTTGTACTTAGCAGAAGGAGATGAACATCAGTATACAGGTGCATATCTCCAGGAATGCAAAGCTGTTGCATTATGCTGAAAATTATCTTGCTTTTAGTTTATTGCCTTCCTGCTTTGCTAGAATGAGAACAGGAATAGCCCTTTCCTCTAACACAGCTTAGGCTAACAAGTAAGCATTTTTTTTTTCATGGGCTGTAAGAGGGCAGGTTAGAACCAGCCTATTTCATACATCTTGATAAAAAGCTTGACAAATGTACTTTAAGAAGGTTGTGAAGCCCCTCTACTTCCAAGTAAAAACCAGTCACCTCCTGGGAGTTTGTATGGACTGGGATTGGGGAAATGTGCTGAATTGCCTAACAGTCTTACAAAAGTGTTTTTACAAGATTTTGTCATAGCACAAATACACTGCTTTGTTCAATGAAGGAAGGGAATGGGTTTACCTTTTGTAGCTAAAGGTGATTGTAGCTGCCTGAACTACCTGCAAGCTGCTCTTTTGATGGCAAAGCATACCATGTCTCAATAGAAAGTTTGAGACTGCCACTGAGAGGTTCCAGATAATCTTTGCCCTGAATTTCACTACTACAGATAGGCATAGCTTCCTTTTTTTTTTTTTTTCCTCCCCAGGAAAGAGATATTTATTCTTCTCTATTGTACTGGTACAGCCACCCGAATTCATCATAGCAAAAATTTTGCTGTAAGATGCTGCCAGGAACTACTTGGCTGCTGTACCACAACAAGAATAGCCCGCATCCAAGTTCTGATGCCAAATCGTGTAGGTTAACCTTTGTAACCCATTTCAAGTCAGCGCGCACTGTCTCTGGGGAACAAATCTGGCCTATTTATAGGAATACTCTGCCTGTATTTGATAGCTTGCATGCAAACTATGCAATTAATGCCTCGAGCAGTTGTTGCTGAGAAGGTTCCCCACTGTGAGGCGATGTCTGTGAGAAACTACCCTTGTAGAAAGTAAATCCTCTTTTCAGTTTTAGATTCTACATGACTGAGTCATTGAATATGGAAGTATCGGTAAGGTGCCTATTGCTGAAATAGTGTCATGTGCAGGAACAAGTTACAGTTCATGTCTGTTCACTTTCCTATGACATGAGCGGTAACTAGCAACATTTAAGTGAAAGGTTTTATGACCTGTGATCCAGGATGTCATGCGAGGAATGTGAACACCGCAAGGCGTACTGTAAGCTGACATCAGTTGAATTTCAGATGCCATGCTTGAATGCTGGCACTTAATATGGTGTAATGGTCCAGCCACTAGCAATTAGCATGGAGGGGAAAGTTTAAATGAGTGGGTTTACCCCAAAATCTGAGCAGTAGGACAAATCTTTTGAGAGAAAAGCTGGTAAATATTTGTGTGGTTGTTCCCCCCCCCC